>PVIY010008998.1:0-74446 GCA_004026745.1 Myrmecophaga tridactyla
GAATACACAGATAAAAATAATTCTGATCATTGGTTTTCAAATTTTAGAGTCATCTTACACATAAAGCATTGAAGACATGATTGCTACCAGACAGAATACAGATGTCTTAGACCTTGGTTTGATAATAGTAAAATTATCAAATCTGGGATGCTGAGAGGGAGTAATGGGTGGGAGAAATGTAATTGCACTAATTTTCTTGTCTTTTACAGCACAGTAAGGACATACTCTCTAAAGTTGTTATATACGTATATATATATATTATATATATATATATATATACATATATAATACTAAGAAATAGTTTAAATGTATTTAAAGCCATTAAGACAAAAATAAAATTAATTATGTAATTTAAAAATTGGGAGATGGATTGTGGGGAATTGAAAGGAAAATGTAGTTTTTAAAATTTAATTCTCATTTTCACAGAGCAAAGTATGTGAATTTAGTTTGGAGTAGATAAATAATAAAGTAATGGTATCAGTGGACTATTTTAAAAGAAAGGAAAAAGCAGTAGAGGTAGAGAAGACATTTCTTATCCATTTTCCTCCCTTCTAAACTACCTGAACTTTGTTCACTTCCTTGGGTTGGTACTGATGGCTTCTTTGTTGGGATGTTTAAACCAGGTTAGTTAAAAAAACAACAAGAATGATGATGGTAGTTTGCAACAGCAGCAGATGTGCTTTAGAATAGAGACCAAGATACCTGTCAATGTCTTAAGACCTACTATGGAGCCTGATCACGTGGGTTTAACTCCAACTGCATCAATTAGCAGCTGTGAGATTCTGGGGTAAAGTACTTAAATTTTCTTTGCCCTGATTTCCTGATCTCTAAAATAAGTTCAATAGTACTCCTTGGTCCATGCAGTTATTATAAAAGTATTTTATAATTTTCCTTGAAATTGGCAATGTGATTCTAAAAGTTAGCTGGAATAGTAGCTGCAGAAACATAGACATAATTTTTCAAAAGACAAAAGATAGACCACTTGCAAGGAAGATTGGGAAATATTGTTCCCAGTAATAGAGTACAGGTATGTATGTGAGAACGGACAGGCGAATGGCCAGCATAACTTTTTATCCTTTTAATAAAGTATCCTTTTGCGTTTGTGCTGAAGTGGCTTCATGCACAAGAAGCTGTATATGAAGCAGGGGGATTGAATAAGATACATCTATATAGTATTTAAAGCAAAGCAGTGCCTAGAGCAAGTAAGCCACATGTAAATGTTTGCTATTATTATTTGTATTCAAGTTCCTTATCAAGAACTGAATTAGGGCTAAGAATGAGAACTAATTTTCAATATTTGAAGACAGGTATATTGATTGCATTATCTAGTCCTCTATTTGTTAATTCCAAGTTGAAAAGATGATGTAACTATTAAAATGAAATGCCAAAAATAATTTGTCCAATTATTTAAAGCAATTTTAAGTTTTAATTTCTTCAAATATTTAGCATTTTAGGAAAAGGCTTGGTATTCAGTTCTGATTTCTTTTCTCAAACTTAAGAACTGAACACTGAGGACTATTTCTACGATGAAAGTGGTCAGACGACTCTCAGAGAATTTTTACAAGCTCATAAGTAATTCATCAAAATTCAATTTTCTTCAATATGCTTCTCAATTAATTCAGTGAAGAAATATAGACACTGCTGTAAGCATGTCATTCAGTAGCTAGTTACACTAATCAAATTTATACAAATTCCAAACATATGAGCCAAAGTAAGTTTAAGACCTTCTTAGAATGCATTGCATATTGATATCACAGGTGCTGAACTGAAAATACTAGCTTGCATTAAGTATTAGGGCACTTATCTCTGGGAATTACATTCTAGATGCTATTTTTCTACAGCTTTTTACAATTTTGCAAATACACTTTGCACTTCTGCCAAGGGCCCATTTTTTTGTACCATGTTACTTAAGAAATAGGCAGCCAATCAGAAAGTATATTTAAAAATATTTCATACTCAACCAGTAAGTGAGAGTGCTCTTTCTTTGCAAGGTAAATGAGAATAGCTCACAATAACTAACCTTGGAATCTGCATGTGCTATATTTTGATTCAGACAGCTTCTACTTGCTGCATCTGATGGTTCTTAAACACACGGCATTGTCTTTGTAAACTACTACCTCTTTACTTTCGAATAGTATTACTCTTAACTAAAAATAATCATGTAGGAAAACAAAACAGGCAAAATGAAAAACTATTCCCAAATCAATGCACTATAAACCTTTGTTAAAAATCAGTATTTGGCCATACATCTTTTTCCTGAAATTACCAATAACTGTGAAGAGGGAAAATGTATAGCTATACTAGAATCTAAAGAAGGCTGACTTTAAAATGCCAGAAATGAAGAATTTCTGCCAGATGAATAAAAGTTGGGAAAAGAGAGAAGGAAATTCATTGAATATATAATTAAATGGCCGAACTGACTTATACCTAAACTAACCAAGGAATTTTTTAAAATTACTTTAAATTTTTGCAAGTACCTCATGGATCTTTATTCAAAGTTTTTGGGAAAGAGGGAGGAACATGTCACTGTACCCAGACCCAGATCTGGAATCAGAAGCTCTGGTTTATCAAGTCGCCTAGGGGATTCTAATGTGTGTCTCCCAGTTTGAAAAAAAAAAAATGCAGTAGACAAATGTTTTCACTAGTATTTTAATAGATGCATCATCATCTTATACTGAGAAGTTATATTATTCATTGAATAGGATCACATAGATGTGAGTAAAAATCAATAGATAAGGAGCTTAAACTGGTTCCATACTCTCTTCTAGTTATATGCTAAACGAAAGGAAGTGTAGATTTGGTTACAATATAGATTTTGGCCTGAATGCAAAGCGGCTGGAGGCAACAGGACCAGTTATGCTATAAATCCATACCAGGCTAGAGATGAAGAGAACTTCAATTGCAGCAGTGACAATGACAATGGCTGAAAGACAGAAGGTTCATGAAGTCTGCATGGCACATATATCACAAGAATTTGTGTCCTGGTCCAAGAAATGAGTAAATAGAATATCTAAAGAATTATTCTCTAGCATCTCTTTTCAATCACTGGATAAAGGGACAAAGTGCTAAATACGACAGAGTGGGTTCTTAAAGAATGCTTGCTAAATTGAAGCCAATTTGTTAGGATAAGAAGTGGAAATCTGTATGTGTAGTCATCTCTTCTGGGATGACACAACTGACTAAGAACGATTGGACTCATGACATAACCAATTCCAGGTTTTATATTATTCACACCTTTAGATCATTTTTCCTACATTTCCTAATTGAAGAAACTAAATACCATTAGCACACAGCCTATTGCAATGTTGAAGCAATAAGATATATTCTAAATCTCAGTTTTAGGAAATATTCTTTTGAGAGAATCTTGAAAATGCATACAAAGAAATCCTTACCATGCTATAAGAGAAGTAAGTCTGGTTGCAGAGTTTTGTAAATTTTGCAGATTATTTTCCTATTTGTTTTATTTGTCTTCACAAGTTATATTATACCTGTTTCTGTGATTATGATGTGATTCCTAAAATGAGGCGGATAAGCAATAGAAAGTAAATAATAATAAAGTGATTATTTATTGCATGACCTTTACATAATCCCAGGCATGCAGCAGCAGGGACAGTGATAATAACAACAGTAGGTTTGCAATAAAATGGAAATGATAGTAATAGCTTCATAAATGGTAGAAATGTCCCCCAAAGTACTCAAGGGGTATAGCAGATTCGCAGCCTGGAAGCCAAATAACCAAATATTGTTCAAGTCAGCACAAAGTTTAAATATTTTAATTTAATGACTCATTTTTAATGCTTTTAGGCAACTCATGGACTCTTAGTTTTCCTTCTTGATATGGTTAAGATAATCTGTTGGAGCTCTGGAGCCATTTGCTTTGAAAGTCTACTTTTTTCCCCTGTCCCTATTGATTTTGAAGTGTGTCTTTCTTTTCTTTTACTTATTTTATTGTTTACTTTTGTAATGTAGGATTTTCAGCCTTCAGTTGAAAGATTTAAACAAGGCAAAAACCAAAGCTTTCACTTTCTTTATTTATTGACATAGCAAAATGTATGCAGTGCTTACGCTATGCTAAATACTAACTCACTGTATTTCCTTTATCTTCCACTGTCTCACCATATCTTCTCTGAATTTGTGTAGTTTGGAGGTCATTGGTGTTTTCCTAATGTAATTGAGTTAATTTAAAAATAATTAAATGAACAAAACAAACACAAGTGAATGAATAAAACAAACAAATTTCATGCCCTTATCCTTACCTTCTAATAAAGTAGGCAGCAAACATTGTGTTTAAGATAATTGCAAATCCAAAAGTAAGAGTGGAATTATTTACCTCAATTGAAAATATGTATATATAAGAAATAGGTACATACGAGAAAGCTTTAGAACACATTATACTGCATTGTGAAATTTAGATGTCTTCCCTCCAAAAACAGAAATACGATGAGATTGTCCACTACAGTATGACTATTTCATTCAATGTTGTGTTAACTATTGAATAGAAACAACACAATGGAGAAGGGCAAACTATAGGTAGAATCTATAGATGAGAAAGACAAAGGGACGTTTTATTTCTTGGTGATATTATAATTTTCCTAGAAAATGTAAGTAGGTAATCAAAAAGTATTATAGCTAACACTAAAGAGCAGCAAGCTGCCAGATAGACTTAAGCATAAGTAATCTATTGATGTCTTATTATTTACAAAATAGAAAACAGAATAGATTCTATTAATAAAGGCAGAGGAGAAAAGTAAGAGAGAAGAAAGGGGGTGGTAGGGAGAAGGGGGGAGAAAAGGAGGGGAGGAAGGAAGGAAATAAGAGTACAAGTACTAAACCAAATACATGTAAGATGTGAAATATAAAACTCTGATAAATGAAGGAAAATGGGAAAAATGATAAGATAAACTGTCTGGATGAGATGATGTAATAGTATAAACACATCAAGTCCCCAAAATGATTTTCCTTGTAATTGGCAATGTGATTCTAAAAGTTAGCTGGAATAGTAGCTGCAGAAACATAGACATAATTTTTCAAAAGACAAAAGATAGGCCATTTGCAAGGAAGATTGGGAAATATTGTTCCCAGTAATAGAGTACAGGTATGTATGTGAGAACGGACTGGCGAATGGCCAGCATAACTTTTTATCCTTTTAATAAAATATCTTTTTGCATTTGTGCTGAAGTAGCGTCATGCACAAGAAGCTGTATGTGAAGCAGGGGGAATGAAATTTTGGTCTCCAGCCATACTATCGCACAGTAATTCAGGATTTTTATTGTTGCATCCTAGCTGATGGCTGAAATAACCTTTCTTTTAGAAATGCCTTTTCCAAGCATAACCAAATTTCCTCAAGGGAGATCTGGGCAAAAGTTAAATATAGGGATTAAATGGTTGGGTTTTGTTTTGCGCTGTTTTGCTGTTTTTCAGGGGTTTTTTTTTTGTTTGTTTGTTTTACAATTCTTCCCAATATTCCCCCTTGAAATATGAGCTTGAATTCATAATTTTTAATGGACAGATTACATTTCTGGATCAATAATAATTACTGTTAAATCAAAGATTTATTTAGGAAACATTAAAAAAAATACACTGTCCCCAACATAAACGTCTTATGGAACTGTCTTTCCCACAGTCTTCATTATTGACATCCATCCTATGAAAAGAACATCTGGTGAAGCATGTTGTTAATTACTCCCATTGCTACATCTGAAATACATTTTGTTTTATAAAACACATTATCTTTCTTTGTCCATTTTCATTTCCTTTTGGCCATTCTCTATCATATCTAGTATAGGAGCGCTCCTAAATAAGCTGATAAAAAATGTGATCAGAGTGACAGCAGTGAAAATGGTAGAGTAATGAAACCCCAAACTTTTCCCATCCGTAAAAGCAATGAAAAAACTGGCAAAAATTGTCAGAATTGACTTTTTCAGAACTCTGGAAACTAGCCAAAACTTTCACAATATCCAGGGAAGTGCTTATTCAAGAGAAATGTCTGAATCTTAGGAACAATAAATTTGTGGTGTTTTAACCTAGCTTAGTCCCACCCTCCCAATTTCCAGCCCAGCTATAGTCTTGATATATTAGCACACATTACTAGTATAAATACTGGGGAGAGCATGATGAAGTTGATACACAAAGAGCTGTAATTCTTTGTATTAACCAGTCTGGTGGTTTCCAGAATGATCAGCTCAAAGGCTTCCCTGTATCTTGCTAACTTGTATCTCATCCAATGCTAAGCTGATACTAAGGCAAAGGATAACTATTAGGGAAAACTACAGAGTAACCAAAAAGTTTGGGAGGAAAGGCTGGGAAATGAGGCTCTTTTGGGAATAAGGGCTTTGAAAAGCTATGGCATGTTCCTGGATAGCTAGAAGGCCACATACATTCCCTAGATGGTGCACACATTCAGGAAAGACAAGAGAAAGTCCTAAATGCCCAATTTTGGCTGACCATGAGGTTTGTGCAAGCTGGAAGTGAAGGATAAGGCAGAGTTGTAAACTGCCTGATTGAACACCAGTACAGAGCCTCTCTGAAATGTTGGAGAGACTTTTTGTTTGAAAACATATATCGATATCCCCATCCTATCATTAGTTGACCCTAAGCTAACAGAACAAACTTCAGTGGCTACCCACTACAAATAATAAAGACTTTATGATATTAGTTCAAAAATCACTAAACCAACAAACAATAAAAGCTACCACAAGTAGCAACAGTACACCCTTGATCTATAGAGTTACCACATTATAATATCTAACATGGCCAATTTTCAAAAAAAAAAACAAAACTGTGAGCCATACAAAGAAAACAAGACATTATTGTTCATACACTGGATAAAAGCAATCAGTAGATTCTCCCAAAGGGACCTGTTTATAGGGAAGACCCAGAGGGTTCTGTTGGACCTGAGGTTGTGAGGGTCTTAAGTATATCACACCAGATGATCCAATTTCAAGTCTGAGGGTTCCATTCTTTCCCTATCACGGCTCTTATCTTGGTGTAAGAAGCTTTCTGGAGTAGATATTACAAATTACACTGATAATTCATTACACTTATAATCAAGTCCTAGCCTAATGTCAGCTTTATCTTCCCTCAAACAGACAATAAGAGTTTTTAAATAAACTGCCAAGGAGGTTTTCTGAATCTAACACTTTTCCTAAAATTGTTAGAAACTCTTATCCTTCATTGTCTTTCTCCAATGCACCTATAGCACATAGCAATGGGAATCTCTTTCTGTGGTCCTCATAACTACTACTTAATCTGTACTTCTCGAATGCCTTTAATATCACACAAGCTAGTACATTCAACTGTTTAATCTATCCTAGTTCACTAGCAGAAACATTTTAACAATTGCCCTGCTACAGCCATGTTGGAAGCTACTAGCGTTTTACCTGTCACAAGTGATGGGGCCTCCTAGTGAGAACTGTCTTAAATTGACATTTTCAGAAACAGACTTTTATGCAGGAGGATTACTGAGAAGTACATGCAAAAATAATTTGAAAAACTGAGGGTTGAGAGAATTTGAATTGTAATGCAATTGCAATAGAGAATTGAGCTGATCCCTCTAGAAGGTCTAGAGCTAGAATGCCCCTTTAAAATGATTCCCAAGTGAACAAAAGCTCCAGGGCTTTTTATTTAAGAATATCAGTAATTGGATGGAGATTGCCCGTAGCGAGCGTTCTTGACCTTTAGCAAGACATCAGTCTTTAGCAGATGGAAATTCTCTGAAAAAGAAGCAACTGTTTCTATCAGCAGCCAACATTCCCTACATCTGAGGAAATGTGTGGTTCAGCCCTGATAGGGAATCTGAGTGCCATGCTACAATGTCCACTCAAATAGATGCATAGAGAAAGAATTTTGATTGAATGCTTAGGTAGAAATTTCCACAATAAAGTTATCAATATATGTAGCTATGTATGATGAGTAGGATGTTCCCTACATGTGGTATAGTACTGAAATTCAAGGTGGTGGGTAAAGCAAGGACAAAAAATAAATTTGTATGTTCTGTGTGGTGAGAAACAGTGAAATATCTTCCAAATCATAAGAAGATAACGCAGTGTTATCTTTGTATGAATGCTAGATACATAAATGTTAGCTATCAAGAGATGCTGTGTGCTTAAGAAGGACACCAAACAAGGAGAAGGGATTGAGCAAATATCTTCAGGCGTGGTGTTTTGGGCACAAATTATGAGACGTGTGGTTTGGCTCATGTTTTGAGTTTTCCAGGGGCTTATAAAGACAGTAGTGCAGAAAGAGGCTAAAATGTTTAAGAGGAACAAAATACTCATAGTGTCATGCAAAGTCTGAAAGAAAATTGCATGTCTCCAATTTCTGATTTAAGACCTATAGATGGTACATATTCAAAATATGGCATTTAGTTCTAAGTGCTTTCAGTATTTGCTATTTATAGCAATATTTTTAAAATTTAGGTGTTGTGACCTTTAAATTATAAAAATACTTAAATTTCACTCTGTAATTTCAAAAGATTTTCTTTGGAGGATGACAAAATTTGTACTCTATAATTTATTCTATGTGTACTCTACTTCCTCAATGACCTAATTTTGTAGGCTATATTATTACTTTCACATTAAAAAATTTTTGTAATATTAACTCTCAGTTTTATGCCCATCATTCTTCCTATGCTTTGTCTTCAGAAAGAAGGTAAAAGTTAAAAGTCCGTAAATAAGAACAATCTATGGTTTTGAATAAGTGCAAATAATAGCACAAATTCTCAATAAACAGAGTTTACGATTGCATGATTATGCAAACTTTAGTCACTGAAGAAAAAGTTCATTTAAATGACATCTTAGAAAAACATATCTACTCTGTCACCAATCCTGGCTGTTTAAAGAAATAAATTCTGAGTATCACAGAGAGATGAGCAAAGTCACTGATTCAAATTGTGCTTCGTATATGCAAAAATTCTTGTTCAGCTGTGTTCTTCCCCAAATTTTCTAAAAATCTTTATGTTTCATTATTCATCAAAGAAGTTTATGCCTTTGCTGCATCACTAAAATTTGTACCATATATTAACATATATTTATCTTGCCTATTTAATTTTATCAGATTCTTGCTAATATGCCCTACTTAAAATAGCTTTAGTGAGAGCAAGGGTCATTTCTGTCTGTCACTGCTCTGTGCCCAGCACCTATCACAGTGCTTCCCACACCAAAACTGGCACTCAATAGTCATCAAATATGTCAAATATATTATTCATTGTAGTAAATTTACTTTCTTCTTGAAGTACCCTCCCCAACTTCCTATTTTACATGTCTGGATTGTTTCCTAGGACCACTGCTTTCTTTGTTTGATATTTTCCCCTTTACTTCCCACTGTTTCTTGGAAAGTGCTGCTTTCTCTCTTGGATTCCAATTTTGAACTTGTTGAAGTCTATCTTCAACTTTTACTCTTTGACTAACTTCTTTTTTTTTTTTTTTTGCATAAGTGGTTGTCGTAAATTGAATTATGTACTTTATTTTAGACAGGCTCCTAATCTTAATCTTGCATTCCTGCGGGTGTGAGCCCATTGTAAATAACCCTCTTAAAGACGTTATTTTTAGTTAGGTTGTGGTCAGCTGAAGCAGGGTGGACCTTAATCCAGATTACTAGATCCTTTACAAGCAAAAGAAAATCAGAAGTAGTGAAAGAAAGTCAAGGGAGGAGCAGGAAGCCAGAAGAAATGAAAACTAGGGGAGAAAGGAGAGGACATCACAACATGATGAGAAAGCCAAGAATCCCAAGGATTTCTGGCGACCAGAATGTTATCCACCCAAGAGGCAGTAAGCCTCTGAGTTTCTGAAACTAATTATTGAATAACAGTCTGGCATTTGGCACAGCATGTAGTTTAAAATAAAATTCTCTCAGAATCATGATACCATTACCCACTGTCTTACAGTCAATTACTAATCTGGTTCTTTTTCCTTTGCTGGCAGTCTATTTTTGGTCTTGGAAAAAAAATGCATCTTCTCTTTATTTTAGAGTTCAACTAATCCTAAGGGAATGTCTTTGGGAGGGTTTCTTGTCTAGCAGACTTTGCTTAAAGGTGTGGAGGTAGGAAAAGGCAAGTGGACAGTATCACTGCATGTGAAATGAGGAAGAACCATCATTTGGATACCAGATCCCCTTCTAGAAACTCTAAACATGCTCAGGAATATAATTTATTTCTTTAAAGGCAATCTGTGGCTTTGAATTAAGTACAAATACCACAAATTCTAAACTTATTGTGCAGAAATCTCAGGGGCTGGAGGTAGAACTTGAAAAAAGAGTTTTGATCCATGGACAGCCCTTTAATTAATTATTGTTAACTGCCCTCTCATTGTGCTTCTTGCTTTCTAGACCTGCTGATGGTACTTGGTGTATTTCTGGTTTGCCTGGGGGAAGAACTGTCCCTACCCTGCCTGCAGCCTTTTTCAGTGAATGTGTTTGGGGGTCTGGCTTCCTCCATTCTTGTTTATTTTTTGGTATTTCCTGTCTTCTTTCAATTTTCTAGATAATTATAAAATTACTTCTCTAATGATGAAAACCTCATCTCTTCCATTTCTCAAGAGATGTGTGGGGCAAGTTGTGACATAGTATGTTGTGGGAATACAGACTCAAGCATAACAGAAACTTTCAGCAAATGGCTACTTTATTAATTACATATCACAAAGGGTCCAAAAGAACTGGGAGAGAGGTTCTTTAATGCCTGGTTCCCTAGAGAGGTCAACTGTTTGGGTCAGGGTCAGCAGAGGGTAGCTCTGCATGACCTGCTTTGCATCAGAGATGAGGGACATCTGTTTGCTCGAGTGTTGGGTTTTTATATTCCCTAGGTGGAGAGGGCACCACCACTGAGCCAAAGGTATGCATCACGCAGCCTTTGTGCAGAATGTCCACCTTGGCAAGAAGAGGGCTGCTTGTTTCCAGCCAAGGTACATTTAGGCTGCTTCATTTCTGGGTAGCTTGCTTTTCATAGTTGAGCCATAATGTCCCTTCCAGGCTGCTTGTGGTTTCCTGCAAAATGGAAACATGTCAAACACCTGCATGAAAACAAGCAGGAGGGGAAGAGGAGAGGAGATAGACGAGGGTTGGATGATGACCACTGAGCATGTCCATGACCTATCTAACAGTGTGCACGCATGTATGTGTGTACTTATGTATGTGTACACATATGTGCATCTTCTATCTTAATTTGATTGGATTTTAAAGTGGGTATAGTTAAGCATTTTCTCACTTTATAATTTGAACTGGAAATTCACAGAACTAGATTTCTATATGTGGTTTTCAGATATGAATAATTATTTAAGTTTTTACATTTATACTATACAAATTCGTTTGGCTTATTACTGCAATATAGCAGAATACATAAAGAAAGAAGCATATATTCCCCTATAGCAGGGGTGCAGCAAAAAGAGTCAAGGAATTTTTTATTTCAATTTTACATGGAATTACTATCTTTATGTTTGCTTAATGTCAAATAATTAAATGTCATGCTTTTACTATGTATTTAGTTACCTATAGACAAATTCTATGTAGCCCAGAAACCATTTAGCTCAAAATGTTACTGGGTCATTTGTATGTTTTAATAACTAACTATAACTAAAGCTGATATTATACATATATATTTTTAATTCTTTATTAGAAAAGTTGTAAGTTTAAAGAAAAACCACAGAGAAAATACAATGTTTCCATATACTCACCTTAGCACATACATTTTTCCCTACTGTTAGCATTTGCATTAATGTGGCAACATTGTTAACAACTGATGAAACAATATATTATAATTATACTTTTAAATTAAAGTCCATAGTTTATATTGGTGTCACTGTTTTTGTACAGTGCTACGGGTTTTAGATTTTTATTCTAGTAGCATATATACAACCTAAAATTTCCCCTTTTAACCATTTTTGATTATATGATTCAGTCATGTTAATTACTTTTCACCATGTGGTACTACTATACCCAGCACCCATTACCAAAATTTTCCATCACCCCAAACTCTGTATCAATTAAGCATTAACTCCACTTCCCTTTCCCCTGCTCTGGCCCCTGGTAAGCTGTATTCTAGTTTCTGAGTCTATGAATTTTGTTATTCTAATTATCTCATATCAGTGAGATCATATAATATTTGTCCTTTTGTGTCTGGCTTATCTTAGTTTGATATCTTCAAGGTTCATCCATGTTTTCTCATGTATCAGATTACAATCCTTTTAATGGCTAAACAATATTCCATTGTGTGTGTGTGTGTGTGTGTGTGTACACACCACATTTTGTTTATCCATTCATCAGTTGATGGACACTTGGGATGCTTCTATCTTTTGGCAATTGTAAATAATGCTGCTGGGAACATCCTTGCTTTCAAGATTTTGTGCAATTTGCAAGATTTGTGGTTGGATCTAGTCATATATGTCCCTCTACCTGAGATCCAAAGGACACTTTCCCTGAAAATATATTCTCTCCTGACTGCCAGTGAAAAGCCCCTTCCTGTCAGCAAAATAGCCTACTATGTATCCCCAGGCAAGGCCAGGCCTTAAAGCCTCTAAAAGAGACCACCTAAAATCTACACCAGTGATCAAGCCCAGAATGCACACGACTTCTCAATTATTTTATTTAGTCTCCTTGGGCTCTCTACTCACACAAGGTAAGAATTAAGCCTACCATAACCTATCTGTTTTTCAGAATTTTGTTCCCCATTTTCTGTCAAAACCATTTTTAAAAACAATGTGTAAATACTTATCAAATGTTATGGATAATTTAGAAGCTTATATAATCTTGGTTAACTGACCATTTTATAATATATAAAAAGCCAAAAATAGTGTACGTATTACTTACAAGGGGCTTGTATGAAATGTGCAATGAAAAGTGCTGCAAATTACAACTGACATTTTTATTATCATTGTTTTTGCAGATACTTCATACTTATGCTTAAATGATAAATACATCTATTCTAGTTTACATGTGCCTAACTTGAAAGTCAGTTCATATAATTTTTCCTAAAACAAAAGAAAGCATTGATAAATTGGGCCCATCAAAATTAAAAATGTTTGTGCCTGAAAGAACACTATCAAAAAAAGTGAAAAAGATAATACACAGAATGGGGAAAACATTTGTACATTACATATCTGATAAGGGACTTTTCTCCAGAAAATATAAAGAGTTTTACAACTTGACAAATAAAAGGACAAATGATCCAATTTAAAAAGTATGTAAAGGAGTTGAATGGATATTTCTTCAAAGAAGATATACAAATGGCCAATCTGCACATAAAAAAGGTATTCAGAGTCATTAATCTTAGGGAAATGCAAATAAAAGACCTAATGGATAAACACTTCACACCCACTGGGATGACTAAAATAATAAAAAAGACAGATAATCAAAGTGTTGGTAAGAATGTCAAGAAATTGGAACCCTTGTGCATGGGTGGTAGAAATACAAAATGGGACAGCCACTATGGAAAGCAATGTGATAGTTTCTCAAAATGTCAAACACAGAGTTACCATTAGACCCAGCCATTCTACTCATAGGTGCACATACAAGAGAAATAAAATCGTATGCCCATGCACAAAAACTTGTACACAGATGTTCACAGCAGGTTTATTCATAGTACATCAACTTCAAATATCTGCAGTTGGATCTATCAATTTGTAAATGTGGCATATCAATACAAGGGAATATTGTTAAATGCAAAAAAGGAATAAATTGCTGCTACGTGTTTCAAAATGGTTAACCCTTGGAAACAGTATGCTAGTTGTAGAAGATAGTCATGAAAGACTATTATACTGTATGATTCCATATATATGAAATTTCCAGAAGAGCAAAACCACAGGCACAGAATTTAGGACAGTCGTTGTCTATGGCTGGAAGGGTTGGAGAAAAATGTGCAGTGAATACTAATTAATAAAGCTCTCCTTTTTTGGCTAATAAGAATGTTCTAAAATTGATTATGATGATAGTTGCACAGCTCTGTGAACATATTAAAATCCATTGAATTGTGCATTTTAAAGGGATGAATTGTAACAGCTCAATGAAGCTGTTACAAAAACACCTCTCATTGTTTGTTTTAAGTACAAAATAGAACATCTGCACAATTCATCCAGCCATTATATATTGTTCTTTTTCTCTGCTACGTGTTACGGCAACATTTCAGAAAGGTGGATTGATTAAAATTGAGATTTTATATTGCACAATCAGAGTAGGTTTTTGATATCTCCTGATTTTATCTAAATTCCTTCTTTATGTGGAAAAAAAGCAGTTATCAATTCAGATATGCAGCAGGATGTCAAAAAAGGGACATTTCCTAACTCATGGTTTTACTCAATTGAGGTCTCATAGTGGAAATAAATGACTGCTAAGTGCTCACACAATTTAAGGAAAGTGCTAGGCTTCTAAAGGAGTAACCAAAAGCAAATGAAACCAGTTCTGAAACCTTCATAGCTTTATCCATTTCTCCCTTACATAAAAGAAGGCTGAGATTCCAGACAAGCTTTGAAGAGAATTCAAAGGATGAGAGGGCACTGTGTCATTTGGTCTCTGCAGAAATCTGATCTTTCCTCTGTTCAGTTTGGTTCATACATGATTATGATTTCCAAAGGATTTTTGTTACATTTAGTTCTAGAGTTTTTAATATTTTTGACCTTATAATTTTTAATTGGTATAAAGAAGGATAGGGTTTTTCTTAGATTGATACTGTGAAAATTGCAACTGTAATAGAAAGTAGTTAGACCATGCTTCCTAATTTGGTTTGTTCATCTTGGGAAAGAAAAGTAATACTAAGTGAAGAGATGAGAACAATGCATTCCAGATTATACAGGGAGTAGCAAATGGTGGATTAGATAATCCCTAAACCAAATCTATTACTTTATTACATATTTATTCTCAAAGCATTTATTTCAGACATCATGTTCTTCAGATTTTTATTTATATTGTTATCATATCCCTTAAATGAATATTAAAAAAGTATTAACCCCTCACATATTTTAAGATTCATACCATATATTAAAATCTCAAAATAAGAAATTTAGGTAGCAATCAGTTAGGAATTAGGGAGGGTATATTTACCAAGAGATTATTTATAAAAATGTGGATAGGTATAGGGAAACCTCAGGAACCAAGGGCTGGTAGCAGCAGAATTCTCACGTAGCCCCCAAACTTGAAGAGACACTGGGAGTGTAAGTTTACTGGAATTCTATCCCAATGTAAAATATTTTTATTCTTGAAAGTTTCTATTGTTCCCCTTCGCATAGCTTTCTTCATAGCTATTTAAATTGAAATTTATTTTTTATCATCCCCTGTGATCACAGGCAGTACATTTTTTCTGGATTAGGGCACGAGCAACTGCTAGAATGTTATAGAATTCAGCAGCTATTGAATTCCTACTTTCCCTCCTTTATAGATATTAAACAGTGATTCTTCTTCTCTAAATGTGGCACTCACCATACCAGACAGATGCTCTGGTGGAGAGCATGTCAGTCCCTGGACACAGCATGTAAATTAATGGTTTGGTTGTCCAGAGAGAACTTAATCCAGAGCCATCTAACCAAGACAGGTGACTCAGTGATGTAAAGGGTGTGGGTGCCAAGGCCGTTTCTGTCCAGCACAGCTTCTATATAGACAATATCACAACCAGAAGATTGCATTGACTTGGATGAACTCCACTGATCTCATTCAGGTTTCATCAGTTTCATTCATTGAGACCAGGGATGTGTGTGTGTGTTTAGGTCTATGAAATTTTTCACATGCTGTGATGGTTAGGTTCTGGTGTCGCCTTGGCCAGGTGATGGCTCCCAGTTGTCTGGTCAGACAAGTGCTGGCCTAACCTTTAATGCAAAGGTATTTCATGGAAGGCTGGTTTAGTAAATCATCAGTCAGTTGATTGCAGCTGTGACCGACTACATCTGCCATCAACTAAGGGCATGCTTCCTGTAAATGAGATAATCCAATCATTTGGGTTTGATTTTTTTCAGTTGAAGACTTTTAAGAGAAAAGAGAATTTCCCGCTTCTTCTGCAAGTGAGAGTCTGTCCTGTGGAGTCCCTTGAGACCCTTCATCAGAGTTGCCAGCCTCGCAGCCTACCCTACGATTTGGGACTCTTGCATACCTACTTGCATGAGACACTTTTATAAATCTTATATTTACAGATATTTCCTGTTTGTCTAGAGAATCCTGCCTAATACACTATGCCAAGGGTCATGTGTCCATTGGCACAGTCAAGATACAGCATATTTCCACCAACACAAAGACTCTTTGTGTTGCTCTTTTACTCCACAACCACTTCTCTCTCATACCCATCCCCTCCTTAACCCCCAACCACCACTAATCTCTTTTCCAATTCTATTTTGTCAGATAAAGAACATTCAATAAGTGGAATCATATAGTAGGAAAACTTTTGGGTTTGGCTATTTCTACTCAGCCTAATCCCTTAAAATTCATCCAACTGGTTTGCATGCATCAAGAATTTGTTCCTTTAAATTGCTCAGTAGTATTGCAAGGAATGGATGTACCGAAGTTTGTGTAACCATTCACTTGAGGACAGACATCTAGGTTGTTTCCAGGTTTTGGCTCTTACGAATAAAGCTGCTATGAACATCCATGTTCAGTTTTTTTAGAGAATAAAATTTCCATATATCTGTTGCAGATGCCCAAGTGTGCAAATTTTTGGGTCATATGTTAATTGCATGTTAAGTTTCATAAGAAGCTATCAGAATGCCTGAAAAAAACAATAGTAACAATACCAAAAGGTGCAGAGGATGCAAAGAAGCTGGATCAATCGTAAATAACTGGTAGGAATGTAAAATATTACAGCCATTCTGAAAAACAGTTTGGCAGTTTCTTTTTCACTTTTTGAAACTAAACTGATATTGTGGCCCACGCGTTATGGACCTTGTTTTCCCATCACTCTTTCTCCTCTTCACAGTCCAAATAAATGAGTGATGGATGACCTGCTAGCCGACCTCTAACACATGTCTCCAGCAATGCTGACATGCGAGAGAGGAAATTGCTTACAATGTAGATATACATTAACAAAGCAGTTTTTCACCGATGTCTTTCGGAAGGCTTTACACATGACTGCAGTCATTGTAAATACACAACAGAAGAAAAGGCTATACCTTGTAAAACATGCAGTATTCATTATAAGATGCTTTTGCGTCATAATGTTAGTGCATATTTCAAAATGTTTTTAAACCACAAAAGGAAAATGCTTCCCATCTGATACAACCGAAAGGGTTATTAATCAAGACTGAAGAATGCAGATAACAGTTGCTTAAGGAAAACTACTGCAAAATACTTTAAACCAATTTTATCTGCATCCCTTAACTTGAATCTTGCAGTAAAAATGAAATTTTCTAAATGCCAACCCTACAACAAATACATTGAAAACTATAACATATAAAAAGAAATTAAGATAATCAATGTATTATCATAAGATATAAGTAATTTATGAATTTATTTAAGGAGGACCATTAACACAATTATTATAATATTTGCAATTTACATTTTAACAAGTGGGTAGAAGACATGAAAATGGAATCATTTATTCTAATGGCAAATATTGAGATAAACATCTCAAAAAAGTAAATATAAGTTGATCATTAAAAGCATGTCATGAGAGGTGAAAATTAACCTGATATAAGATATGTCATGAGAAACATTTGAAAGCTGAAACTTTAAATTTGGGCCCAAAATTTTAAGAAACATGCAGATGTTTTTCGTTTTCCTTTTCTTTAGTGCAAAAGAAATATTCTTTCTAGAAGAATTCAAAATCAGGTATAAGTAAAAGATTAAGGCAGCAATTCAGAGGGTAATTATTAAAAATTTACATGTTTTGTCATATGCTTTTAAATTATCATCCTAGCATGGTGTTCTTAATGGTCCCCTAAATCAATGTATGCAACAATATTTGAATGGCTATATAGTATTCCGTTGCTTGAATATATTCTAAATTAAATAAACCACCAGAGTTCACACTTTAGTTAACAGAAAAACATTGCAATGTCCATGTTGATATTTATATATATATGATCAAACACACATCATGCTTACACCTACATATACTTTTAAGCACTTGTCTGTTTGTGAAAAGATCCTAGCAGATGGAAAAGGGCAATGCCATTTTTTCATAATTAAATTTTTGAGAATTACAGCCTAATTTCCTTACAGAAAAGGGGGCCAATTTGCATTCCAACTGGTAGCATATATTCCTCTTAACTGATTTACATCCAAACAATCACTGGGCATTATCTTAATTTGCTATTCTGATAGGGAAAACTGTTATTTTATTTTTCATCTCTTTCATTGGTATTGAATTTAAGAACTATTTCATATGTTAATTAGCCATTTTGAATTCTCTTTTATAAAATGTATGTGTATATCATTTTCTTTGAAGTGTCTCTATTGAGATGCTGATATTTTCTAATTAATTTATAAATGTTTTCCCACATATAAGTGCTTGTATTTTGTAAATATTTCCCAATTTCATTTTACTTATTTTTTTAAGCATATAAAAGTCTTAATTTTTCTATGACAAAAATGCATGTTTTGCTTTTTTACATGTTTTTCTCTAGGAATTATACTTAGATGGCTATCTCCAAAGAAAAAAGGAAAGAAATAGTCACATTTATTTTCTCTTCTAATTCCACAGGTGTCATATATATAAAAACTTTTTCATTTACAATTATCTTTGGGGATGTTGTAAAGCTTTCTTTCACTTTTTTAGTGCATGATTTTTATTATGCAAGATAAAATTTGTAATTATTGATGAGTTAAAACAAGTCCTTTGATATTCTTATGAAAGTATAGTAAAATTACAAAATTTGGATGACATACCATTTTTTTGGAGCCTTGATTATTCCCATTCATGAACATATTATTTTTCTTTAGGTTTTCAAGCTTAAAACATTATTTTATAATTTCTAAAAAATATTCTTCAGCTACATATACATATATTATTCTTTGTGATTTTGCCATTTTCCTATTATAGTTTAGAATGAATTGTATTTTATGAACAGCCAACTCTTAATTTTTTTGCTTTGTTAAATTCATCTATTTAAAAAAAAGTAGATAAAACATTTTTGACACTTTCGCAGAGCTTCTGAACAGGATTGTCTTTAATGGATAAATATAGAAACTCAACTTAATATCTAAAATCAAAATGCCATCTTAAAGTTTCATTTTATTCATCTTCCTTCTGTTTATAAATATTTAGTGATGTGTGCTGAACAAAAATATTGCAACCTCTATGCAATAGGTTTAGAATAATATTTGATTGCATAGGAAAGTGTAGGGATTGAATGAAACAATATCAAAATTTAGAGTATAGTATTTGAGTACTAGAAGCCACTTATGCTCTCACATTCCCTGGTTTTCATTCAATAATTTATCAACAAATGATTTTGAGCACCTGCCCTACACCAGACACTGATAAAGTAATGAGCACAAGTAAGAAGTTGAAGTTAATGAAGCCTTCAAGATGGCAGACACTATGGAGTAGAAGAGGAAGAAAAGCAATAAATACAGTAATCAGTTAATCATCTGTGTAGTTCATGTACTGACATGCTCTGAGAAATGGTACAAAAATAAATAGGGTAATATATGGAGAGTGGCTGGGGTTAAGATGCCTTTAGCTAATGGAGAGTTTAGGGAAGTTCTCAGTGTGAGTCAGCTCTCACTAAGATCTGAAAGAGAAACAGTTTAAAAAGATCTGGTAGCAGCAACTCAAGCACAAGACCATCTGCTGAAATGACAATCAGGTCACTTGCAATAACAAAGAAGAAAATCTTGACTGGAACAAGGTGAATAGGCAGATATTCTGAAGAAATCCTATTGAAAATCAAAGTACAGCAATAATAAATGACTTGAGTTCCTTCTAGTGAATGCTGATGAAATTAACAGGGTGAAATTAATGAGAGAACAGAAAAGGTGTGGCGGCCAAGACTATTCAATTTTAGGGTAGTTGACCTTAAAAAAACTCATGAAATATAAAAGTTAACTTAAAAGGAAGATATTTTGTAAGAGCCTATCTTTGAAAAGAAGTAGGGGTTGACTCTGTAATTCACAAGTATTGTCTGCTCAAAAAAAATTAGAACTGTGGACAAAAAAATACATTAGTTAAGGTAATGGATTACAAGTATTTTTTATAAAGGCAAATAGTTAATAAATTTCCAGGAGGAAAAGTCAAACTGGATTAAAGTTCTTCATAAATATTCAATCCCAGAAGATCACTCTATAATTTTACAATGTCTGTAATTTCAGGAAGCAAAGAAATCTAACTCAAGATAATTATTTTCTAACAATGTTGTTTTTTGCATATACATTTACAATTGACTTATTTTCTCAAGCACTTAAGAAATTAGAGGAAACCCCATGTAATGCAACTTCTTGGGGAAAATAAATGCTTCATGAAGAAGTCCAAACAAATCAGGATTAAAGAAGTTGTGGTTAATCAATGGAAGATTAGCGTTTTGTTTATGTCTGCTTGGAACTAAGGCTAAACAAACAAGATATTATGTTTACAGAAAAGAAGATATATGTTATGAATCTTTGCAATGGAAAAATAATGATTTAATACAAATTTTGAATGATAGCATAGTGAAAGTGGACAGAAGGATAAGAAGGCTAATTTCTTGATATTTCATTGAAGAAAATTAATAGATGTTCTCTAAAATCTATTTCTATTTATTTCTCTATAAATCTCTAAAACTAAAATGGTTTATGTTTAAAAAACATTTTTATTTTACTTTAGAAAATCATTATGCAACATATTTCTTTTTGGTGACATTTATTTCAAATTTAGTGGTCACTTTAGTTTTATATCAGGAATATATTTTGTTTCTTTTAATTGTAGAGAGGCTATATTTAATACATTTTCCCAAATTATCTTGATCTTTCTGTCTATTTATCCTCATAAAGAGAAGTCTGATATAATATTGTCCTCATAATACTGATGGCTATTGTTGAAATAGGATTTGGGTCAACATAATACTTTCATTTTAATACCATTTAAAATTATTTAAAATACATGTATTTTTAAAGAGTACCAGACAAAACTTCATTTTCTCATTATAAATCAAAGGATTAAATTCTTTATGTTTCTTGTTCACGCCTGTATCACACTGAATTAGTACAGCCAGAAAGGCCAGCCGTCAGTTTCTCCATGTTCATTCTTCCCAAATCAGAATTCTGGCAATCATTCAAAGGTTAGCAAGAAGCAAGAAGCCTTTTAAATAATCTTTCCACATGCATCCATCAGAATTATCTATATGCTGATGAGTCTTAAGAAACTTGTTGCTCTCCAGTGATAATAAGAATTCTTGGAGGTATCAATCAGATTCTGTTACTGTTACTGTTTCCCATATTGTCATAGTTAAATTGAAGTTGTGGCTCTATCGCGATAAGCATAATATAATTAGTCCCACCAACAGCTCATTAATGAAAAAGACTGTGGAATTACCTGAACTCATTTTGTGTTGCTACCAACGCATGTCTTCTTTCTCCTTCCTGTAATTGACTTCTTTAATTTAATTGATAGATGAATATTTAGTACTTTTATAACTTTTGAATCAAAGAGTCAATAATGTAAGTATCAGCTGTGTGGATGAGTGAGGTAATATACAACTTGGATTTTGCCTTTTGTGCAAGAAGCAAAGTATGTGTCACACATGCTTTACAAGTCTCAACCAAATGGCTGAGAGGCAAGGTAGGGTGAAGAAGTGTTTGGGGCATCTTAGGGTGAAGAGTTCTTAGTTTTTAATCCCAGGTCTGTCACTTACTATTGCAATCCTGAGCAAGTTACTCAATATAGATGAAACCCAATCCTAACATTTAAAAGAGTGAATAAGATAATAATAAAAACTCCAAACTCTGATAAGTTCTTTCACACACTAAAAATTTTTGTTTCATTTGTGCTTTGAAAAGATTGCACTCAGGCTCCATTAAGATCATCATGCATCTCATACGTATTTTAATTAAAGGGAGGAATGTATGATAGCTCTTCATTAGGTGGAATTTTAATTTCCAACTGGAAATTGTCATTTTTTATTAGAAAATGAAAAATATGTTAAGAGATAAGGATAGCTTTGAGATCCAATCCCTCTAATGACCTACAATTTTAAATAAAATATTTTATCAAAGCATCTTTCAGGCATAGGAGGATTCCTTACTATATGGAGAAAAATTGAGAAAACTCGTAGAAGAAGAGAGAAGCTGAAGTTCTATGTCCCACAAACTTTAATGTCCTCCCTAAGAGGCTTGCATTATAAGATTAAAAACACATGGCTGTCTGTGTTAAATGGCACAGAGAGCAAGTCATATAAAAATGGACAAACATATGATAACTTTCAGAGATGACCAGTGGCTCCACCAACAAAATGTTCTGTATTACATGAGTGGAAGTAGCATTGGGCTATAAACACAGTTCTGAAGTTCTGGTAGCTCTATTTTCGTAGTCCCCGATACCCCTATTCTTTAGATGAGTGAATTGGATTTGATTTTTCAATTTGGAAAAGTCATCATTTTTAGGGCTCAAGGTCAAAATTAATTTTTTGCACAAATTGAGGATCCTTTTATAGCTAACTTTCTCTTACTTCTACTATTATTCTTTACTACTTAAAAAAACCCAAGCATGAAATCAATTAACTTTTCATTAGAACTGAGAACATTTGGATCAGATATGGAAAATGGTGGTCATTCTAAAAACAAGTCCAAGGTAACCAAAAGAAGAGTATGGAGTTGCATAAAATAAGCTATTCTTTCAATTTCTTAGGCCAAAAACTTGATATCATCCCTGACTACTCTCTTTTTCTCACATGAAAATGTTAGTGTATCTTCAAAATGGCTGTACACTTTCCAACCACTTCTCACCACCTTTACCATGTCATCTCACTTCATGCCTCATCATCTCCTGTCTGAATTATTATAATTGCTGGTCTCCCTGATTTCACTTTTTGACCCCCTAGAGACTAATGTCAACACAGTAGCCAGAGAATTGCTTTGAAAACAAAAGTCAGAGGTGTCATACCACTGGTCAAACTCCACCAGTGATTTCCCAACATAGGTTAACAGTTTAGATCCTTACTGGATTCGAACTGCCTCTTATTATTTGACCCATCTCTCCTATTACTCTGACCTCAACTCCTACCATTCTTTCTTCTTCTTCAATGACATTCCAACCATCATTTTACCTCTGGAAATTTGCAGTTGATGTTTTTCCTGCCTGAATCACCCTTCCTGGTATCTTCATAATTTCCTCTCACCAGCTTAAAGTCTTCCTGTTTTCCGATGTCCCATTAGGAATGTACATGGGGTAGAGACAGCTGACCACCTCATCAGAAATATCAACCTTCTAATATACCTTTAAATTTCTATCCTCCTTATTGTGTTTTATCTTTCCTTCATTGTGCATTTTGTCTTCTATTCCTTTATTATTTTTATAATATGTCTTGTCTGTCTTTCCTCTCTAGGACAGAGGGCAATGATCTTTTGTTGATTTTGTTGACAGTTGCATTTCTAGTGCTAATGCAGTGCATAAATTTGATTAGACATTCAATAATATCTATTGGATAAATGAAACCATCAGTCTGTCAGATCAAGAGGGCCTAAATGATATACTTATCTCTACCTGTTTTCCAGAAATCTCCATCCCATACTGTCAAATACCATTTTCCACTTTGAAAGTACTCAAGAAAATGCCGCTTTCAGACTCACACCATAGCTTACAGGTTTCATGTAGGACATAGCACAATCCTTAGAGTTCATATTGATTATCCATTTATTATTATAAACCCTTCAGTCATTTAAAACTGATTAGATCTGTATCCCTTTGTTCCATGATTTATAACCAATGCAAACTTCTTCCACACTCTCTATCTCTACCAAATCCTCCGCTAATTTACTCCTTAGAATCTTCCACTTAGAATTTCTATTTCATGATTAATGCATTACTTTATACTTCAGCCAATTCACTCCATTTTCCCTTTATAAACTAGTTTTATTTCCCTGAGTACAACATTTTCTTCCAGACCACTCAGAATATCTTACACATTTTTTCATACCCTATAAAACACTTACCCCTTCCTTGTCCCCTGCCTGCCACTGCCACTTGAAGACTATTTCTCTTTTATCATGATGTACTAAACAAATATTACACCATTGTAATCATGCTATATTAAATTACCACCCTATTTATTTTTGTCATGGCTCATATTGAACCTGTAATTATTTTATTAGTTTTTAAAATAAATATTATCTCCCCCTAGATGTTCATCTCTTCTAGATTTTTAAATTTACAACATATGAGAATACATGATGTATTGTAGTGTTTAAGCACTATTTGTTTTATGAATGAATGACTCCTGTTTTATAAAAACATCTTTGCTTTATTCTAAAATTAATTCTCTTTATATGCTACACTATTGTGTACTCTATCAACCCTCAGAGACTTTGTGTCTTTGCTCACTCTCATACTCTCCTAGATGACCCAGTTAGGTCTTTTTTTTAACCTGATCTGCTACAGCAGGTTGTGGAGAGGAGTACATGACACTGAGCATAACACTAACCCAGTCCCACTGATCTTCTCATTCACACTGACTTCTTATGCATGCCAGACTCCCACCACCCAGTCCACTGAACAGGCAATGGATTTGCATCTGCAAAAAATTTTCAACTCTGAAATTCTACAGTTAAGACAACACATGCTGACTAAAGTGTTCTACTTTCCATGTAACTTTTCCAATTCAACCACTCCCCTCTCTTCCCTCATCATTGGTACAATCTGCTCATTGACTCCACTGTATTCTAGTAATCAGTTTATCTACAGTTATTTTTCTCAAATAGATTCCTTGGTCAGTGGTTTAAGCCATTTCTTTCCCACTTCCTAAACACCTTTGTCTCATTGTCCTTCTCCAAAAGTTACAACACTTGACAAATATCACAGCCACCCTTCTGCTCAACAATGATTGAGCAGTTCAGAACTGCCAGAGACAATATCAGAAATAGGAAGATAAAATCTGTGGTCATAAACCCATAGCAGAGCTTTCCAACTTTCCAGTCAAAGTAGCATGCATTCTCAATTTAATTCCCTTTCTCTGTTATATAATAGATATATAATTTAATTCACTTTCCCTTTCTCTATAACCCCATTTTCTAAAGCTTACTGTCAGGCAATTCTTTTTCACCCGTGATTTGTCACTTCCATAGGAAAGCTTTCACTGAGCCCTAACAGTATAATAATTCTCCTTGGCTACTTGCTCTCATAGCACCTGCTACTTTGGTATTTGTATTTGTTTTTCCACCACCTGATGATTACTTTTTCAATGCTTAACTTTTCTATCAAACTTAAATCTCCAAGAAGAATTTGTAATTATATTCACCTATTTCACAGTTGTATTCTCAGCCCCTAATCTGGCTACTTCTGCATAGTATATTTTCAATAAATATTTATCTGATTTCAAAGACAATTCCCTATTTCACCAGAAACCAAGAAAGGACAAAAGTGGCATCTATCATCTCTCGACTCAATGCTCCTTTTAATCTTCAATCCAATGTTGATTAACGTCTTCATTCAGGAAGGTTTGTTCAGTAGTAGTCAGGAATTGGCCTCCCTGTGCTGTTAATACAGACCTATAATGTACTTTATATACAAGCTCATCCTCCTATTTTAACCCATTCCTGCTTTCAGACATAATTCAGAACTTCCTCTTCCTGAGAAGAGGATGGATAGTGTAGGAGTTTTAAGGGCTTTGAAGATAGATAAAGTAAGGTCTAAATTTCTCTCATCAACTTCATGGCTGTGAACTTTGTAAATCTTAACATTTTGAACTTACTGAATCTTTACCCTTATCATGTTTATGATTCGAAAATCCACCTCAAACTATTCCGTGAAAGTGAAACCAAACTGTGTGTTGGAAGTGCCTATAGTCATGTGAACACACACACAACACATGGTTGAGCCCACCTTTGGCATGGAGAACTTTTCCTCTCCTTGACTCACAGATGCGGGAAGGTCTGCCTAGAGATGAATCTGTTTGGTTATATCCTGGATGTTTTCTGGACTACAGTCTAAACGGTATTTATTATTTCATTTGTGTTTTTATTTTTTGTGCATTAAAGCAGGAAGCAGACTCTGTTCTCACTCTTTGACTTTCAGCTTTCTTGCAGATGTGCCTCCAGGCAGGTTTGTGTTCCAGGGCCAGTGATACCATGCCTGTCTCAGTAACAGGTGAACTGAGAGAATCTTCCATAGCCCCAAGGAGTCCTGGCCTACTACTAGAAGTAGCACCTAGAAAGCCCCTTTTAGACTTTCAGGCCAAGCCTGTATGCTCCTGCCATTCTTGCCATGGTTTTACTTTTATTGGGATATAGTCATCTTTTAGAGGAAGCATTACTATAATAATGTCATTAAACATTGTCATTATTACTATTAGCAAGTCTTTGCTGAGAACTTCAGCCACAGACTCAATAGCTTTTCTATGTCATTTTCGGCATTAGAAAGAGTTGAGTTCAAAGCCTATTTTTAAAAAACCTTTGGGTGTATGTTTTTTAAACTTTGGAATATCTGCTGTCTCATTTATTAAGTGAGGATCATTGTATCACATCTGTGATGACCGTGAGGATTAAGTGGGACCTGAATGCAAATATAGGACCTAACCTATATGACAATAAATATTAATTTCTGCTTTATTTGTTTGAGCTGTGATCCACTATTTGATTCCTGAAAGTAGACCTATGATTCCACCATAGCTTATAATATTGTATCTTGCTGCCATCTGCATACATTATAAATTGAAAGGGTTGAAGACTCCTTTGTATCCCCTGGTCCATCCAAAAATGGGCATTGACTTTTAGCTGGTTGAGTCAAAATTTGAATCCATGCCTGTTTGTCTGGATAGAACATCCCTTTTTTTTTCAGAAGTTAAAAATCTCTAGAAATTGAACGGAGATCTCTGGAAAGTCAATTAGGTAAAAATTTTAAATTGTTACTTAGAAACCTGATTGAACCATTTCTATGGAACACGGAGTTTCGTTTTGTTTTTCTTGCTTCACACTTAGGCAGTCTGACTTTTCTTTTTTTTTTTGCAGATTTTATTGGGATATCTTCACAAACCATACATTCCATCCAAAGTATACCATCAAGGTTACAATATTATCACTTGGTTGTGCAATCATCTCACACTGAATTTTAGACCATTTTCATCACACTAAAGAGACAAATGACCATAAGCACACCAAAAGAAAACCCAGAACACCCTATTTCCCCTATTTCCCACTGCTACTGAACCTTCCTGTTGGTGGGGCACACCTATTCCTTAGAATACTAAGGAAGTACTTTTACCTATAGTCTGTAGCTCACAATAGGTGATTTCCCCCATATATCACTTAGGCAGTCCGATTTCTTTTAACACAGAACGGGTGCTGCCCAAAATGTAGCACAGAGGCAGTAAGATAAATTACAAAAATACACTTGGGAGACATGAAAGACAGTTTGAAAAGTCAGATTAAACATTTACTAGTAATTCTAGAAGAATATAATTGAAAAAATGATGGAAAAGTAATGTTTAAAGAGATTAGAGTTGAAAAATCTTTATAATAAAAAAAATTCCCTCTTTTGATTGTATGGGTTCTTTGGGAACCAAGATATTTTTAAAAAATCAGTAAGTCCACACCGACTTATATTTTAGGAAAACTGTGAAATATCAAGAAGAAAAGCAAATCTTAAACACTGTAATAAAAGTAGGCAAATTGATGATAAATTCATTATAATTATGTTAACAAACTTCTCATCAACAATTGAGAACATAGTTTCTTAATATATGCAAATCACAGAGGAAGAGTTACTTTAACATAGGATTTTCTTTTTCTTTTTTTTTTTTTTTTTTTACATGGACAGGCACCAGGAACTGAACCCGGGTCTCTGGCATGGCATGTGAGAATTCTGCCACTGAGCCACTGTCACACCACCCTAACATAGGATTTTGAACACACTATCATTAAAGAGAGAAAGCAAGATAAAGCACTTGCAGATATTTAAGGAAAAGTGATTTTAACACAGACAGACCCTTAATATAGAAATCAGAAAACAAAAACTATAAATCCAAAAGGAGATGGATTATGCCATACAATGGTGAATATACACATTTAAAATCATATGTGAGTAATTTTCACTATATATTGATGATAAAAAGTGATAACATTAATTTTCATTATGAAATATAATGCTAAATAATCCTTAAACAATGTTAAGATGACAAAATGTCCTATGCATAGTTGGAATGTTCTGCATCTTCTTGATATGTTCGAGGAGGAGGATAAAATTGGTAATTAAGTTTGACTTTGTAATAATTTTCAAATCTTTATTGTGTGTTTACAAATTAAAAATACACACATAAATAGAAAATGGTTTTAAACTAGGGAAGGAAAAAGGATTAGAGAAAGCTTATGACACATTTTTACAGATTGAGGAAAATGAAGTAATAGAAAAAGATGGAAATTGGAAAATGTAAAGTACAATGCAAGAAAAAAAGTCTATATAAGTCAGTAACCAAAATAAATGTTAGCTATTTATTCTTATAAATGGAAACCATCAAAATAGTTTGAAAATAAAGCCAATTACTCACAGCTCCTCACAACAGATATACCTATAACAAACCTCACAGAAGGGTATGAAATGCATAAATAAAAAGCCATATATCATGTAAACACCAACCAAAATAATGTATGTAGGGATATTAATTCTAGACAAAAGAGAATATAAGGCAAAAACATATAGTGATTACAAATGAAACACCATAATCAAAAAGGGATTAATAAATCAAAATGATAGAAAAATCTTACATGTAGTTAATTAAAGTAATGTAATTTATACAAAGCAAATTTTCAAATGGTTGTCAAATAAAACAAATCCACAATTAAAGAGTTTGAACAAACTGTGATATCTAAGGAGATTGGACAAGCAGATAAAAAATTAATAACAAATGAGCATGGTAATATATGTGTATATATAATCATTTGGATGTATATACACATTCATAGCCATGCATGCATATGCAATTCAAAAACATAATTTGCATTATTTTTCATTTATTTCATTCACAAATGGAAATTCAAAAAGTAAAATTGACAATTCACAAAATCACAATGGAACAACTTTCCAAAAATTGAAATCACAAATCCATATATGTCTTGAATGGAATGCAATCACAAATAATTCATCCAATAATGTAATATGATGTATTTTACACCTAAAATAAAATTATATATAACATATAATAAAAACATTTTATTCCTGAGGGAGAGCAATATACCATGCAATCTACAAATTACATTCATGTAATTTCATGTTTCATAAGTTTTTGTCATGAAATTTAGCAGAAAAACTTAGGGTCTTCAGCAAGATAGTATTTAGAAGAATGTTAATATTTTTAAAAATGTATTACTAAACAATGAATGAAAAGGAATAAGAACTTAAGAAATGTAGAAGTGAAGAAATAAAAATAAGTTCAAAATTAATGAAGTAGAAAAAGAAAGAATAGAAAGGATGAACAAATCCAAAGTTCTTACTCTTTGCTGCCAGTTCAGCTTCCTTGCCCCAACAATTAAACATCCAGCAAAGCCGATAAAAAAATAAAATAAAGCAAAAAGTCAGAGCTAAATAGTTTGAATGGATCCAAGGGACAAAACTACAAATAAAAGTAAAGTTTTTTTTAATTATAAGAGAATAATAAAGAAGGATGCTAATACATTTTAGAAAGATACCTTATTTTTGTGAACTCAAGCAAAATTTAAAAATCAATGAATAAAAATAAATGACATAGAATTTGTAATCAGAATGATCTCTCCCAAAAGGCCACTAGATGGCTTTATACACAAGTTTGAACAAATCTTCAAACAGATAACACCTGTGTTATATATAGTCTTTCAGAGAATATCAAAACAAGATTCTAAGTAAAACATTTATGAAGTTAACATAAACTTGATACCTAATCTGAAAAAGTATAATACAGAAATATGAATTCATCTCACTTATAAAGCATATGTAAAACTTTAAAGCAAAATATTAGATCCAATTCAGCCATGTAAAAATGCATATCAGAATGCATTGACACAGAACGAATTGTGCATCAGCATAGAAAATCTATTAGTTGCAAACACTGCATTGATGGATAAAGCAAACATAATCTTAGCCTCAACATCTGTCTGTCTATGATCTATTTTATAAAATGTTGACTGCTACCTAATATAATGTATAAATATACTTTATTGTTTAATAATCATATATAGTTATAATTCTATAAAACTCAACACTGTGATAAATATGTCATTATGAACATTGTTAAACAAGTTTCATGGCCAATAGCAAGGGACAATAGAAACATTTTTGTTAAATCAGGAACTAGATAGAACTGTTCTTATCACTGCCCATGTAATAAGCAAGAACATTGAAATTAGAGGCTTATAGAATTGAAAATGTAAAGAGAAAACAAAAAAATTGTCATAATTTACAGAAGATATGAAATTATAAAAAAGCTCTAGGAAATTGTAACAGAGGTCAATATGGTTGTTGGATTAAAAAAATAATAGATAAAATATAAGTTCCTTTTATCCTATTAAGATCTTTTTGATTTCAGAAAATCAAAATGAAAAATTTAACATAATAAATATATTTGTGTTCATCACATACCATAAGATATAAACTAAAGTTAGAATATGCTCGAATCATTCCAAGGACCCCTTCCTGATCACAACAACCACCCTTCCCAAGAGAGAAATATTTCATTTGGGAAGTGTCTGCCATTACTATATTGGTTAAGATTTTACTATATATATTTTTACCTTAAGCAATTTGTTATTATTTTTATGTTTTAAATGCTAATATATAGTATATTGTTGCAATCATATTGGTATAATCTAGTATATTTTTACTGCTTTATAAAAATATTTCACTCTAGAGATATATTTATATATTTTCATATGTCATGTTTTTATTTTCATTGGTTTTACAATTAAAGTTATTACATCTATGTATATACATACATATTCAGGTTTCCTTCTAATTTGTGAGTTGCTATATAGTTTACACATAAAGTAAATGGCTACGTGAATGAGACATATGTTGTGTGCATCTTCATCTTGAAATATATTGCCAAATTCCTCACTAACATATGGGTAAAATTTTATACTCTCAACAGCAATGTAAAAACTTATAATGCTTATCACCGGTATTGACAGAATATTAATTTCACTTACTTGATTAACAGGACGATTGAGTATCTTTTCACATACTTATTGGCCACTTTGGTTTTTTTCTCCTAAAATGTGTTTTTTTGTGCTTGCTTTAATTGGTTTAGCAGAAACTGAACATTATCTTGCTCACCATGCATTGCAAACCCTTTCTAGTATGCAAAGGCTAGGAAGTCAAAATCAACAATTTCAAAATGGCCTTGACGTTATGGTTTCCCCTTGTCATACAGAATCTGACAGAGATATTCATACTATAGTTTGAATTAGAAATGTATCTTGTGGGATGAGAGGCAGGGTGGCGTATGTCATTTTGCTTATGCTAATGGTGATGAGATGATGATATTCCCTAAAAATTACTAATTTTCTCCATAAATGACTTGTATACCTTTTTAAAAATGTATCCCAGGGTGCTAGCTATATTATCTATTTTTCTATTATTTATCTATTGACCTCTCCATCTATTTACCCATGTATCTATAACTTCTACGTAGCTGCTGTCCCCGTCATCTGAGTCCCAGAATATATAGATACTTATCTGTATAAAGCTATTTTAAGTGTTGTATTTTCTTGCTACGTTTTCTAATATTTGTTGCTAGTATATTAGAATGTCTTAATATTTTAGTGGTCAGTTTCACTGTATAATACACCACCTTAAACACAATGGCATATGAGAATAAGCATTTATTCTCATGTCATAGATCTGCAGGTCAGCTGGGATGGTTGCATTTCAGGTTCTAGGTCATTGTCTCAGCTGGGATTGCTCTGCCTCTGTGCATTCATTGCGAGGACCAGACAAAAGCAGTAGCTGAAACGCTCCAGCTATGGCCCCATATGTATGTTCAACTTCGCAGCAAAACTTTTTGAAAGTATGGTCAAGCCCAGGTGTGGGTAAACCACAAAAAAACTAAGAGTGCTAGTATTTTTAAACTGATTTTAAAAGCAATTGTAGGGTAGTGCGATGGCGGCTCAGTGGCAGAATTCTTGCCTGCCATGCAAGAGACCCGGGTTCGATTCCTGGTGCCTGCCCACCCCCCCCAAAGCAATTGTATAAAATCATATTTTTATAATCATAGTGTTTGAACTGTAGCATATAGAAATGTAACATGTTTGACAATATGATATTTGACAATAATATCATAAAGGAATGGGTGGGGTCAAAGTTATAATGGACTAGATAAATGAAATCAGATGATACCTCAAACACATAGGAACAAATGAAGAGAATAATAAATGATAAATAAAAATATAAATATTACAAACTCTGTACGTATGCTTATTCTTTTTTCTCAGCTTCTTTAGTTGACATAAATAAGTAATAATTGTATCAAACGTGTTGTTTTATTTTCTATCATATAAAGACATAATAATTATAACAATAATAATGCAAAATGGAGGAGGAGGGAATAGAGTTAAATAGAGGTAATGCTTTTATCTTCCTGGAATTAAGTTAGTATAAATATGAAATCTCTCTCTCTCTCGCTCTTGCTCGTGCTCTTTCTCTCTCTCTAGATATATGAAGAGAGAGAAAGATACCAAAAACAAATGACTCTAAAATTATGGTGAAATTAACTGAAAGACATGGTGAAAAAAATTAAGGGCTTGAAATTTACTCTAGAAAATATTCACTCAATACAAAAGAAAATCGTGAAGGATGAAGAAACAGGAAAAATGAGATTTGAGAAAACAAAAAGTAAGGCAGATATAAATCCATATATATCAATAATAGCATTAAATGTGAATGTATTAAACAATACAATAAAAAGGCAGAGAAAAATAACTATTAAATGCTGTCTACAAAAGACATACTTGAGATTCAAAGGCACTAATAGGTTGAAAATAGAGTGATGGAAAAAGATATATTATGCAATCACCAAAAGAGAGTTGGGCTGGCTATACTAACATCAGACAAAACAAACTGATAATTGTTCATGTCAGCATTATTTATAATGGCTGAAAAGTGAAAACAGTTGAAATATCCATTAACTGATAAATGGATAAACAAAATATGGTATATCCATGCAACAGAATATCATTTGGCCACAAAATAGGAATGAAGTACTGATATATGTTACAACATGAATAAATCTTAGTAACATTATGCTAAATGAAAGAATCCAGAAACAAAAGGTCATATGTTGCAGGATTTCATTGATATGAAATACCCAGATCAGGCAAATCCATAAAGCCAAAAGTGGATTACCTATTACCAAGGGTTGGGGAAAAGAGGAAAAGAGAATAACTATATAAAGTATTGTGTTTCCTTATGGGGTCTAAAAATATTCTGCAGTGACCCAGTGAATCATATACTTTAATAAAATAATTTTAGAAATCTAAAAAAATGAGCATTTGGTCAAAAAGAATTATGAAATAAGACAATGGAGCAAAGACAAATATAGGAAGAAAGTAATAAATATAATATTGTAATTCAGTGAAACAGCAACAAGAGCAGCAAGAAATTAGAAATGATTTAAAACGAACTTTGGCAAGTCTAATAAAAATAAAGTAGTGATCATACAAAGGGAACTAACTATAGACATGTAGGAGAATTAAAAATAGTAAATGCATTATAAGCATCTACATTAATTGTGGACAGTACAAAACTACAAAAATACTTGTTGATGAAGCAAAGCTAAGTGCAATGGATTTACTAATATCAAAATGGGAAATTAGAAGAGGGTGTTTATAGGATATTAGATCCAGGGCTGGGTGATTTTAAAGTGGGATTTGCAAAGAGGGAGTGAGTTAGCTTTGAGTAGCATTTATGACGTAATGGCTTTGGATTGATGTGCCCAGGGAGGCGGAGAACTTGAAGCAGGTTTTCATGGAAGAACTATTACTTTTGATAAATCAGTTGATTTATTGGCACACAGCATTATCTTCCAGAGGCAGTATTTGCCAACAGCTTGGTTTTTGTTGACTTAGGATTGTTTACTAAAGAAACAGAATAGCAGGCTTCATTCTAATAGTGTTTAGTAAAGTATTAGGAAATGGCACCTGTTTCCTGCACTGTATAACCTAGGGACAGGGGATTATGTGGTTTCTGTTCTCAGATATATGCCAACAATATAAAAAATCTGAATGAAATATAATAATTCCTAGAAAACTAAAAGGTGTCCTAATTAGTGAATAAGGAAATAGAACACTTAAATAGGTCAATATTAAGAAATTATAAATAAAGAAATAGAACACTTAAATAGGTTAGTATTAAGAAATTGTATATTAAATAAAAGGCATAAAATTAGAAGAGTTAAAACTGTCTCTCTGCAGATGACATATGGCCCATATGTATAAACCCTAGAAATCAACAAAAATAACAATAAAATTCATACAACTGAGAAGCAATATCATAGGATATGAGATAGGCTGCAAAAACCAATTGCATTTCTATGTATCATATATTTTTTAGCTATATCCTTATTAACTACCCTGGGGATTGCAGTTAACATCTTAACATATCACAATCTAGCTCAGATTGATACCAACTTAATTTCAATAGTATACAAAAGTTTTGTTTCTGTATAATACCATTCTCTCCCCACTCCTTTGTGCTATTATCTTACAAAATACATCGTTATACATTATTAGCCCTTCAGTAGTTTTAAGTTGTTGATCTGTGCAGTTGTCTTTGAACTCAAATAGGAGTAAAAGAAATTCCAAACAAAAAAATGCATTTATACTGTTGAGATACATATATATATATATATACATATATATATATTTATCTATTTAGCTGCCTTTACTAGAGCTCTTTTTCTCTTTACATGAATTTGAGATACTTTTATAACAGCCCAAAGGAGACCCATTATTACTACCTGTAAGGCAGACAGCTATGCTAATAATAAATTCTCTCAGTTTTTATTTATCTAGGGAAACTTTAATATCCAATTTGTTTCTGAAGAATAGTTTTGCTGGACATAGAATTCTACCTTGACAGTTCCTTTTTTCTTTCACCTCTTTGGATATGTTGTCCCAATGTTTTCTGAGGAGAAATCAACTCATTTTTATTGAAGAGCCCTTGTATGTGATAAGTCACTTCACTCTTGCTGCCTTTTAGATTTTCTCTGTCTTTGGTTTTGAGAATTTAATTAAGGTGCGTGGATGGATGGATGTCTGAATTTAACCTACCTGGAGAGTACTGAGAAGCTTGAATGTGCAGATTGACATTTTCCATCAAATTTGGGGAGTTTGGGACCAATATTTCTTTGCTTTTTTATAATTATTATTTATTGATGGCCTCTATTTGGTGAGACAGTGGTATCGTACTATGTTTTACTTCTTAAGATATGTTTTCCTTTTATTTTTGAAAATAGCTGCATTAAAGTTTGTCTAGTACATTTGGGGTGAAAGTCTTCCTGGCAGTGTGGGACATAATTCCCAGGGATGAGCCTGGCCCTGGCACTGTGGGATTAACAATGACTTCCTGACCAAAAGAGGGGAAAGAAATGTAACAACATAAGGTATTGGTGGCTGACAGAGATCAAACAGAGTCAATCGGCTACTCTTATGCAAGCTTCAGCTAGATACTGCTATTTACCATGGCTTATCAAACCCCAACCAAAACCATTCCTGTTAACCCTTAAGGACAGCTAAGGCTCTATTTAAGATTCTACAGAAGTTTCATGTACTATGATTATTTTCCAGAAATTTACAACCTCCAGATGGGTTCCAAGGCCAGATAAGTCCTGAAACCCAGAGGGCCCAGCTTCTCCAAGAATGTCAATTACTTCCATCCCCCTATCCCATTTTATCGACAGCCCTTTCCAACATGAAAAAGGAAGAATGGGTATAGCCCAAATACCCCTGAAGATTGGGGGAAGAATCAAAGGAGAAGGAGGAGTTGTAACAGAAAAGATAGGATTTAAGAAATGAGTCTTACCGCTGGATCATTATATTGATATTACTTTTAGTCTCTAGTGTCTTTAAGCAGCTAGAAGGAAAAACCTACAGTTGTAGCATTGTAACCCATACCAAACTCTGAAATCTGTTTTATAACTACTTGTTACAATATACTTTGAAATGTATTACCTTTTTTGTATATATGTTATTTTTCACAATGAAAAAATGCTAAAAAAAATTTGTCTAGTAAATCCAACATCTGGGTTTCCAAGAGACAGTCTATTGACCTTTGTTTTTCTATATATGGGTCATATTTTCTTCTTTCTTTGCATGTCTCATATTAGACATTTTAAGACTGGACAATTGAAATAATATAATGTGACAACCCTGGAAAACAGATTTTCAAGCACTCAGTACGGTGTATTGATTTTGCTATTTGTTTTTGTTGCTGCTCTTTGTCTAGTGACTTACTTCCTGAACTAATTCTGTAGGTCTGAGTTTGTTATCATTTGTGGCCACCAGCATCTCTGCTCAGTTAGTTTAGTGGTCAGCTATTGAGTTGACAGAGATTTCCTTAAAGACCAGCAACCGTAAAGCTCCTCACCTGTGCTGAGTAGCTTTCTGTGCATGTTGGAGCATGCATTTTCTTTTTATTCCGTGCCCCAATTGTTTCACCACCACCTTAGGCAACAGTTATATGTTAGACAAATGTCACTGATTGTTTTTGATACATATTCCTGAGGAAAGGCAGTAAGCAAGCTCTAAGTCAGGTCAGATAGATACAAACCCAGTGAATGGGGTAAAATAAAGACAATTTCTGGGGATCAAACTGTGGTGAAGTTCCAACTTCCTCCAGTGGCTGATAAGCTGCTGGTGTTCCTGGTTACTTTCATTGTGAGATTTGTGATTCAATGCCAGTGTGAAGGTGGGGAGAGCATGGTTGGGAATAGGGCAAGTTAATATGTCACAAATCTCATTCAGGTTACAAAGTTTCAGCTATTTTTCTTGAATAAACTTTCCCTGGATTGTTACAGGCCTTTGGCTAATTTATAGAGTTCTCAATAGGTTGATTTTGACACTTTTGTTTTTCTTGTTGCTTTTATGGAGGAGTGGGTTTTCAGAGGTTCTTCCATAGTGGAAGTGGCTTTGCACTCATTTCTTTTTTTTAACATATCTTTCTTCACGATAAATAAATGTACTGCTATAGATTTTCCTTTGAGGTACCTGGTTTCTTCAAAACTTGAATTTTTTTGGGGGGGGGGGGATGCCTGGTCCGTAAATTGAACCCGGGTCTCCCACATGGAAGGTGAGCATTCTACTGCTGAACCACCTGTGCACCCCCAAAACTTGAATATTTGAGGTTTCCTGCAGCAAATTGAGTTTGATCCAAAGTCCACCCTTGAAATACTTATGCATTATTTATCTCAGGTCTGATGAATTAGATACCATTAATTGAATCCCATTCAAAAATATATATATATTGCTCTCTGTTAATGTGACAGCTCCCTTTCTCTTTGATGCTGTGGATTTGTCTCTAAAAACCAATTTTCTGCCATTTCAGTACGATTTTTGAGGCTTCATATATAACAGGCAATGAGTAACTGCAATTTAACACTTTTAAAAAAACACATGAAATGAATATGTAAAGTATTAATAATTGCTAAAGTTAGGTTGTTGATATTTGGGTATTCATAATATTACTGTCTGGGTTTTTTCTTTAGGATTGTTATAATAATTTAAAATGGGTTCTGGTGTCGAGTGAAACTGAATTGAAATTGTTTGGCAGGTTTATTGACCAGGGCATGTGGTTTTTAGATATTCAGTGATTTTTCCATGGAATTGATATATGAATTAATTCATTCCACTCCAATTCCAATTCCTCATCCAGGCAAACTCTTGACATATTAACTTCAGGATTATTACTACAAATTGGTACTCTTGGAATAGGCTTTGTTTCTATTTTTGTAATGATTATTGTTTATTCAGTACCACTATTCTTATAATATTTTCATGGTCAAAAGTTCAAAATATAAATTTATTTTAATCTTAAGAATAAATTTATCTCATATTTGCATCATTCCACAACCTGTCCACACCTATGTGTAGGTATGCACAAACTTATGATATTTTACATTCTCTATGGCATGACAGAAATTTAAATATTTCTCTGAATATGTTTTCATTTCTGTGCTTTTAAAACACCCTGTACCTGCCATGCCTTCTAGACATCTCAGGAAACCTCAGCAAGTTCTTCAAATCCAGATCCTGTACCAAATAAAAAATCAACCTTGATATCCTTCATCTCCCTGCAATTTGCTATTCTTATATATTTTACAAATTTAATCATTAAAGTCTTACCCTGTATTAGACAATGTGTTCTGTAATCTCATTGGTCCAATATGCTCCTCTTTTATTCCTAAGACTTCAAAACAGCAAAATGTGTATATGCAACTCTGAGTTAAGGAAAGAGAAAAAAAACTATGTCAAGGATCACTCTAAAATAAATTCAGTGATTTTTTTTTTCTGACAACTCATCCCATTCTTTTCTAGGTTATCTTTTGTATTATGCCTTTAAGCTTAGTAAGTCATTCCACATCTATGGATTTTTATCTTCTCAACTGAGCTCAAATATCTGAGCTCTTTACATTCTCTGTAATCTTTCATGGTATCCAGCATAGTACAGAGCTCTGCAATTAAATACTAGTTGTCTGATTCTTCCATGATTTTAATAGATGGCTCATGCCATTGTCAACTGATGACGTTAAATACTGCTATATATTTTTCCACTCTTTGAATAGATTGATTGGAAAATTATTCAATATGGTGTCAACAGGTGAGTGGGCAAATCGCCGTCTGAGTCAACTATCAAATAGCAGTATTAAAACACAATAGGGCAGCAGCCGTGAGCATATACTGGTTTTAAAATGACATGTTGCATATTCTGCAATGAAGAGGTATTAAATAATGCATGAATATCTGTGATTTTAAGAATATAGAATATGAATGAACATAGGGACAAGAATAATAATATATGGTTGGAGGACTGTCCAAAAGATTGGCCTTTGAAAATCCATGCAGTAAATGAGTTCTGTGATTCTGGTTTGCCAGGTGCTGCAGGACAATTCTGAAAATAGCTATTATTGTCATATGAAGTAAAGAAAATTAGCTTTCCTGCATGATGAAAATCTGCTTTATGCTATCAGACCTGATTGGAGATTGTTTTAACTATTTTGTTGGAATCATTTGCAAGAATTCATTGTATCATCTGTAACATCTGTTGCTATAAGAAGTAGCATCTGGTTGGAAGATCACCAGTATGGTGTGATCACATAAAAAATGAAAATTTCCTTTTTCCTCTTAAGGGCTAGTGAGTCTGATGCTGGAGATTTTGATGTATTTTAAATTATGTGTTTTAAAAATACGTGAGTGCAGAACCATTTATGCGTTTTGGACTCAAAAATATTTGAAAAGTAAGATTAAATTTCATCTTTTTATGTGATATAGAGTCACAGAAAAAGATTGCCTGCAGAAATTTCTAGGTATCTTCTTTCTCTTCACAAACCAATAAATCCAAGTTATTCCAAAGTGCTACCTTTCCAGTTTGTGCCGTTGCTTCCGTACAGAACTTACCAACTTCCTGGCTTTGGAATCTTACTTCTATGCATACATTTAATGTGAGTATGTGTGTCTTAGTTTTCCAGGACTACTATAACAGATATGATAGGCCGATTGGCTTAACCAATAGGAATATATCTTCTAAGTGTTTGGGGGAATGAAGCTTCATAATAAAGGTGTCAGCAGGGCATGCTGTCTCCAAGGTCTCTAGCTTTCTGGTGCTGGCTTGCTGATAATCTCTCACATGCTCTCTGCCTCTGTCACATGGCTGTTTGCCTCCCTATTTGTCTCCTGCTACAGTGTCCAAGTTTTCTCTGCTTATGACCCTGAGTCTGCTTGACTTCTTCTTAATAACTTCTTCAAGGATCATATTTACAAATGAATTCACATCCACGAGATTGAACTTGGACTTGAACGTGTCTTTATGAAGGGCATGATTCAATCCATACTACTCTGCAGCTTCCTTCTGAAATTATTTCCATGTGTTGTCAAGTCTATGTCTAAAATATCTCTTCACTCTATCAGTTCACCTCCATCTCTTATGCCTTGTCATAAGTCTGAGACTCCAAAATTCTATCTGTTTCTATAATCACACTCAGTGTCTGGATCGATAGTACAACTACACATACTAACAGAATACTTCTGGCCTTTGTATCAGTTAGACACTTTGAGCTGTAAGTTATAAAAAACACTGACCAACTTATCAACAATTTGTAAATTATCTCATGCCACAGGATGTCCAGAGTTAAAGCAGCTCCAAAGACAGTTAAGTCAACAGTTATAGGATATCCTAAAATCCCCTTCATTCATTCATTCATTCATTTATTCACCCAACAAATATGCATTGAACTACTATTATGTTATCAGGCTTACTTCAAAACACTTCACTTACATCAGTGAACAACAAAAAAGACCTCTGCCTTGTGGAGTTTCCATTCCCATTGTATATATGAGATAATACATAGTAGACACATTAAAAATTTATATTATCTATAAAAAGTAAATAATGTAGATTAGAAAATGTATAATATTTTATATTATCTACAAAAAGTAAATAATATACTACTACTACTTTGGGAAAAAGAAGCATAAAAAAGCATTTGGTGTGCTGAGGGTACAAGCCTTTGAGAAGGTAAGGAAATTTGCCAGGCAATAAACGGGGACAGAAAATGCTAGACAATGGAAACAACTAATAAAAAAGTCCCAAGCGAGGATTGTGCCTGACAAGTTGGAAAGACTATTCCAGAGAAGCTAGAACAGAGTAAGCAAAGGGAAGAGTAGGAGGTGAAGTTCAGAGAGGGAACTGAGGCTTCATAGACTATTTTAAGTGCGTGAGTTTTTATAGAGTTTGAAACAGGGAGTCATTGCCAGCTTTTAATCAGAGCGAAGGTATAAAATGACTTACTATTTTAAGGGATCACTCTGGCTGCTTTATAGGGAGCAGATTGTATGGGTGGAGTAGAGCAAGATTAGAAGCAGTATTGCAGTAATACAGAAAAAAAAGGTAAAATCTCGCATCAGGGGGCTGGAGGTAGAGGTGTTGAGCAGTGGATAGAATCGGGGTATATTTTGAGGGTAGAGTCAATGGAGTTTTCTGACAGATTTAAAACATTTCTGAGAAAGAAAGCAATCGAGGATGACTCCAGAGTTTTGCATTTTTATTACTGATAGCTTTAACAATTATCACAAGAATAAGAAAGACAATCCTTAATAAACACCATAAATAAATAATAGATACTTCATTTCTCTGTTCTTAACAAAGTACTTCTCACCTAATCAAATAAACATTATTCTCATTTTAGAAAAGAAACCAGCCAGTTTCAGTCAGGGGCAAAAAATGGAGAAGTTCAGGCTTCTAGTTCTCAATCTAAGAATTATTGTTACTTTTCTACACGATGACATTGAGTTCTTTAATATTTATGAAATCCCCACATTTAGAATCTAAACCCATGAGTACATCAGATGTAAATGAAAAATACCCTTGGCTATCTACATCCTTATTGGCAGGATGGGTTATAAAAAATTTGCTTTATAGTAGTCGATCTTCCTTTCATTCTGGATATTTTAAATATAGATTTGCTTTAAAAAAATATGCCATAAAGACTTAATAAAATAAGGTAAAATAAAATAAAATTTTCTTACTATATATTTAAAATAACAATGCGTCTTTTACTGCTTGAATTTTCTTTCACAGTTATGCAAGTTTAGTTTGGACCCAGACTTTATTAGGAGGTTAACTTTTGATATTTCTCTTCTCTATCATAATTTAATTGCAATTCTATTTCTGATTCCGCCTTTGATAAAATTCAATGTAATAAATACCTCCAGATTTCCTGACTTGTTATAATCCAGTTGCATTCTTCTTTGCATCAACAGGCTTCATAAAATAATCTACATTTTACTTTATTAATGAATTGCTACAGTATTATGTATTTGCACGTATTCTCTGGAGAATATTACTTTAAGTAACAATTATAAATTATCTAATTTGGGTTCTTAAGATCCTTTCTTTCTGGATCACTATTTTAATATGTTTTCAATATCACTTCCTACCCCCATCCAAATAGTACACACCTACCAGTGTGGTCCACCTTAAATATAGTCCCATCTTGTCCATGCCTCCTTTGAAATCCCTCAATGATCTGTCAACACTACAGTATCAAGTTTCCTTTTTCTAGGGATTTAAACATGCCCTTTAAGGGTGCTTGTTTCCATTCACTTTTCCAGCCTCATTTCATGCCATAATTCTGGGCATCCCATTTGGCTTATCATTATAAGAATGTTAAAAGGTAGCCAGCCCCACTCTGCCCACTCACACCTGTGTGTCTTTCCACACTTCCCCTTCTTCCACATCTTCTACTTGTGAATACCTTTCATCTGTTCAAATTTACCTGAAGAGTTTTTTCTCCTGGGAAAGCTTTTCTTACTAGCTCATTTGTGCCTCTAGCACACCACTTTTCATGCTGCACTAGAGGGTGTAACAGTAGATGTGAACCATCAATTTGAGAAGAGGGAGAAGTCATAGACAACTGGGCTTAATAATTATAGTCAAAAACAAATTGTGATTAGGTGATTAAGTGTGATTCACAAAATGAATATAACAGGAAATACTTATACAGAGTAATTAACATTGGCTACAACTGAAAAGCAGGACACATGGTGTGTTTTCCTCAATTGTCAATTTTGATTTCAGCGGTTTCAATCCATTTTAATCACTACCTACACATTCAGGGGTTGCCTTACCTCCATTTATTATAAAGCCCCCAAATTTTCTAGTTACTTAATGCAGTCTAATAATGTAGCTGGCATTTTTAAATCATGAAATTCTAGCTGAAATGACTCTTATTTTATGATAAATTAATATTTGCTATAATAGGTATTTTGGCAGGGAAAGAGACTCCATAGGGGACTGTAAAATAAATTTCTTGATGCCTTTATGAATAAACAGCACAGCCTACTCGAGGGAAAATGCTTAATTTATTTCTTCACACTCTATATTATTTATCTTTTGTTCTGCTTTAATTAGCTTTCTCATAGATCAGAGTTGAACTTAGGCTTTTCTGATTTGTTCTGTCTACTGTTTCAAAAAGGAAAAGTGGAGGAAAAGAACAACGGTGACATCTCGATAAAGGAGATTTCAATATTTAACCAATTTACATGTCATCAATAAATGCATTAGCACTTAAGCACCTGGCTTCTCAAGCAAACACTTTAATAAGTAGATGGTTCTGACTGAGTGACCATTTTAAACACTTACTCCATTGAGTTTTGACAATGTGCTTGAAACAGAGTGGTACTACTCATCAATTTCATGGCATCTTCAAGCATAGTCAAGCTATTTACTACAAAAAATATTTTCCAAAGTGTTAAAAATAAAATTTAAAGCATACTGTATAGACTTTAATTTAAATTCCAGCACTGGTTTGTTTCTTATATATGCATGTAAAGTTTGTCAGGCTAGTTGATTCTTCATAGTCATTCATATCATGTCATCTTCCCCATCCTAGCTTAAATACCCCTTATGCTTTCACTGCCATTTCCATGCTTCCCCTTTCATCATGCTTCTGCTATATGATCCCTTTTACCTTTCCTTCCAAACTTAGTTTTATTGTTTCCTTTGCTGAGTCTTTACTAATCCATCCCCAGCCCAAGTTAAGCATTTTTTCTGTATCCTATGGCTTTTCATTTCATGATGACACTATTAAATTACTGTCCAAAGCTCAACTATAATACAGGTAATTGCCTTTATCTGCCCATTTCCACTAAAGGGCAGGTATTCCCTTGAAAATGGAAAAGGTGTACTGTTATAATTCATTTTGAACTACTCTCTTGCCTAGTGTTTACAGAAATTAATGTAAAGGAAGACTTGACTTTGAGCATGAATTCAGAAGAAAAGTGCTGAAGAGAGGAGTATAAAAAATTAGCTTCTTACCTCGTGTTAAGTGTAATTAACATATGAGGGGAAAATATGACTTTGAAATCAGAGATATCTACTATAATGAGCTTCTTATTTTTGAGATCTTGTGTAAGCCCACATTTTTGTGCTAAAATGAATTGTTGAGGCATATAAAGTGTAGACAAATATTTATGGTAGCATTGATGTCATAAAATGCATTATGCGTAAAAACAAGCCATTTCTGGCAAAATATAAATAGGAATTCTAGGAATGTGGACAAATAGATTAATCTCTCTGGCAAAGAGGTAATAAAACATGTTAGCTTGTTTTTTGGCATGGGCAGGCACCGGGAATCGAAGTCTCTGGCATGGCAAGTGGGAATTCTGCCACGGAACCACCATGGCACCACCCAACATTATGTTTTATAAAACATTTTCACTCTCTTTCTAAGTGGTCATTCTCCTGATTATTACCTATATTTGAAGCAATTTACCTAGAGTTCTCAGAAATGTCAAGTATTCAGATCAGAAAAAGTTGTCAAAGGAAGAAAATAAATACTAGGTGCCTGCACACATTACAGGCCACCCCAATTTTAAGTATATTCACAGCTGCCACTTATTGAACAATTACTCTGTGCCTGATGCTTGCTAGGCACAGTTCATATTAAGCATTCCATTTAATACTTAAATTATCTGGTGAGGCTACAAATAAGAAATAGTAGGCTTAGAAAGTTTGGATATCTTGCTGAAGTTCACTAGCCTCAAAATCAGGATATGAATTTATGTCTGAGGGAGCGAAATTTGAGTGCCATTGAATCCTGCCTATGCCAAGGAGGAAATGAGAGAAATGCCCTGATGTCTTGGAGTACATCATCAATTGAATTTCCAGAAATTTCTTAGTAACTTGCATTTTTGCAAACTGTGATTGAAGGACCTTAAATCTTCACTCCCTGGTCTAGAGTAAATGTATTTATATTGTAGCCTTAGCTGTAATTTATATAATAGTTATGCTTTCTAAAATGTACATAAATATAAAGATGAAAAATGATCAAAATACATCACTGACATAAATTTAATTGAGAAAAGGTAAAGTGCTACATGGACACACTAATAAAATATAAATAAAAAGGCACAATATAAAAATATGAAAGTATCTCTCTCCACACTCCCCTATGAGTTTAGCATAACCAAAATAACCACTTTTACCAATTCCAAGTAATTCTTTCCAGGAAATAAATGCCATACTTGTTAAGCATATAACTCTACCAACTTTTTTAATTTAAGTAAATGTAATCATCATGTACTACTCTTATTAATTTCATATAACTCTTCTTTGATATTTGTTCAAGGCACCTGGATGTACCTGACTCTTCTCAACTGCCTTATATTGTATGAACCATAACATGCCTGATTATTACATGATACATGCTTTCGTTGAGCCTATGATTTTCTTTTAAATCAGTACCTTTCAATGAGCCTTTGTGGACATGCCCCTTAGCCAGTGTGTACAAGTGATTTCTCTGAAAAAAAATTTCTAGTCACCAGATCATAGAGTGCATTCCAATTAAATACGAGAAAAAGTATTTAATATTCTTATAAAAATGACTTAATAATCTGCTACTCAAGAACATATGAGAGCATGTACTACTGCACAGTCTTCCCAGACCTGATATCATTAAAAATTACTGTTTGTCAAGTCTGTGTACTTTTCATGAGTGCTGGACATTGTTTCACATATTTATTGTATATTTATAATTAGTTTTCTTTTTGGGGGGTAGTGTATGGTCCGGGGATTGAAGCCGGGTCTCTCACATGGAAGGCGAGCATTCTACCACTGAACTACCCATGCACCCCTATAATTAGTTTTTTTTATGTAAACAGCTTATCAATATTGTGAGGTATGCATATGTATATGAGTGTGTTTTGTGTATGGTATGCTTACCCGTGCAAATTAATGATATTGAATCTGTTCTGTAAACCATGAGAGTCAACATTGGTTCCTTGCTTTTATAAATAGCACATAATCAGTCCATCAATAAGTTCTATTGGTTGTCATTTTGAAATGTATCAAGAATCAAACCATTTATCATAAACTAGTCATCAGGGTGGTGCAACAGTGACTCAGTGACAGAATTATCACCTGCCATGCTGGAGACCCAGGTTCGATTCCCAGAGCCTGCCCATGCAAAAAAAAAAACAAAAAACTGCAGTCATCATTTTTCACCTGGACTATTTTAGCATCCTCTAACTCATCTGTTCTCTACAGAGTAACCAGAGTGAGGCTTTTTAAAAAATAAGACATTTCATGTCATTCCTCTGTGCAAAATCCCCAGGCATTTCATTTTGCATCTGAGTAAAAACTAAAATCCTTACATGGCCTAAAGGCACTGAGTCATCTGGCCCTTGCCTGTTCTTCTGACTTCATTTCCCACTCCTCCACTCACTTGCTTCCTTTCTGTGCCCAAAATCTGCCAAATATGCATCTACTTCTGCCTTTGCCTTAAAAGTTTCATCTGCTTGCAATGCTCTCTTTCAGAGCTCTACTTGGACCCTCTGTCCCTTCCTTCAGCTTTTTCAAAGCACTAAGTAGTTCTTCACCATCCCATGTAAAGGAGCAAACCCCCAACAAAGCACCCACCCCCTCTGCTTGAGAGGTGAAGATATTTGCAAGTAGTGAGAGAAAGATCCTGTTCTATGAATACATTCCCAAGCATTTAAACAGTTCCCACCAATGGTCATTGAATGATTTGTCTTTCACCATTGAAATGAAATGCCACCTCATTACAAACCAAATTCCTACATTCATTGGAAGTTATTTTGGAACCACTTCCTTTCAACTAAATTGTCAATTGCCATATATATGTATATATATACACATATATACATACACATATACATACATGCATATGTATGTGTTCCGTATATATGTGACGTGTATTTTATGTATGCATATGTATAAAATGAAGTGCCATCTATTTTTCTATATCTCTTGATCCTACCCATTTCTTTTATCCTATGTGATACAAGTTTGGTTTTACAGACCCATAGTTTTTCTTCTTATGCCCTTTACTTACTCTTCTCAGTAGATTCTCTCGTTTTAGAGGTATTTTAGAGCTCCATATCACTCATATAACTTTCATGATGTTTGTTTCTTTACCCTTTAAAACATGTTTTGGTAGTTTCTTAAGTCAATGTAAAATTTATTTCTTTGAGTCTCTGCCCCTGATGGTTTCCATGACGTAAAATTTTATTTTTACAAATGTTTTTCATTTATCAACTATTCACTTTCCATAATTGCAATCACCTCTTTATTTTTTAATATGCAAGAGATGCTTCATTTTCCTCTTATTTCTTGGAGTAAGCCAGTATTATTGAAGATTACTGCAACTGAATTTCCAGAACAGTGTCGTTACTTAGGCTAATGATCCATTCTATATATATATATATATATATATATAATCATTATAAATGTATATATGTATCTTTATAAATTGTTGATTTTTTTTTTTTAGACATTGGTTTGGTTTCCTATCCATATGCTTTAGTCTAAACCATTGGGAAAGGAAGACATTTACATTGCAATCATTTGATTTTGCTATGTTGGAGTTCATTCCCTGAACACAGTGAGGAGTGGGGAGATAAGGAAAGTTGGTTCTAGGGCAGATTACTGTCTTAGGGGCAGTTGCCTTCTATGTAGGTTGTAGAAAGCTAACTACAATGGGTATCTTTCCACCTTTTCTTACTCCCAACACAGCTCTCACACAGAGCCCATTGCTGCAGAACGTCATTTGCACTCCATTTGGGATGGCAACTTAGCTAACTATTTTCTGAAATCTTTCCATTTGGAGCCTCACAACCTAAGCTACATGATATTGAGGTTCTTTATTTGTTTTTTTCTGTTTTTGTTTTGTATTTCTCTTGAGTGATTTTGTCCACATGTTTTCCATGTAGGATTTCCTTTATGTGTTTCATATCAGCAGCTTCTCAAAGCATTTCCTTCAGCGCATTCCTAACAACATTTCTATTCATCTTAATGGACATCCATTCTCATCTTGCATTTCTGATCAAGCAGACAGAATTATTTTCACTTGCCATTGCCTTTGTTATTAACAAAGGAATTTGTTAATGAAGGAAGTTAAAGAGATGAGCTCAAACAAATGTCTTAAAACAAGCTAAATGTTTATTAAACTTTAGTGTACCTTAAAAGCGGCATCCTGTCACTAATTAAACCAGAATACTCTACTTCACCACACTCAACAAAGTAATGACTAGTGTTTGATTAAATCCTGTTTTTATTATTTTTTATTTTCATGTGGAATATGCATTAAATGCAGAGTCAGAACATGTTTGTCAGGTCTTGCCAAATAGACACAACAGAATCACGTATTTTCTCTAAAATATCAGTGAACTTATACCATTAACAAAATCTTTCAGTGGCTTCCCATTATCCCACCATCTTCTTCCAGACTATTTGTCTGACTTTTTCCCTTCCCATGACATGTTTTAAGAAATAGGCACCTTGATTATATACCATGATTCTTGTATAGTTCAGACACAGGACAGTGGAGTGAAAATAACAAAACCTTTTACGACCTGATGTTTACATTTCTTTTCTACCACTTACTTGTGTAAACTATTGAGAAACTTGTTAAATTCCTCAGATCCTCAGGTTTATTATTTATAAAATGGTGAAAATAACATCTTCTCTGTAGAGCTTTGGAAAATTAAATTGGATGTGGGATTCACAGCACTTTCACATCAATAGGAAGTCATGGATTAAAGTCAGTTTTCTACTTCGTAGTAGCCTTAAGTTGACAAAAGTTTTGACTGATCTATAATTCTTATATTTCCTTCCATCTCTCTTTCCTTCATTTCCCCACCCTGCTCCATCCTAAGTGTGAAAATTCAACAACAAAGTAATTGTATTATTACATTTCTATATGTGGAACATAGGTAAAAGTATATCATTGTGACTGCAAATATGTAATGAGGATGGCCAAAAGGTGTAGGACTTTGGAAGTGATTTGTTGAGCATTTTAGCTTGGGTTTTTCCTCCTCACAGCAAACATGAGTAGTGAGAAAGAATAAGTTGTTTGACTCAGCTGTCAATGACATATTTCATTAGACATAAATCCAACAGTCTTCTTCCTGGTAATGAGAGCTTTGACTGACAGCATGATTAAATTATATATGTCTGTGATGTCAAATAGCTGGTTGAAAACAGTCTTGATGTCTAACAGATGAAAGCTCTAGCTTGACACCAGAGGAGACCACCTTAGAGAACCCAACTTCTGCAGCCTAGCTTTGCCATAGTGTTGCAGATTCCATTACTCTTCCTTGTGATGATTCCAGCTACTTAAATGAAGTTGTCTGTCATTGTGTGATTTAGAAAGATTAACTGTGCATCTTTGCATCTCAGGAAATTTGCACTAAACAGAGAAGACTTCTGCAAATGTGTTTATGAATCTGAACGTCTTAAATATGTAATACATTATAGTCATCAATTTCTTTGGATAACTCTAAAGTAGTAGGCATTTTAATAGACAGGAGTTCTGATAATTTGTCAGATACCCTTTGCAGAACTCGGTATGATTTAGCATCTTGTGCTAGTTCCCCTGAAAACTACAAATACAGATAAATCATGGAACAGGATTTCTATGGAATCTGATTATGAATAGATTATGCATAGAAATTTTAATACCAGCAAGACTCTAGTGGGATAAAGTTGAGGAAATAAGTACCATGGGATAAACAAACGAAAATAATTTTCTGATTGGATTATATTGGAATATCTCTTGGGTGAAGTGGTATTCGATCTGACCTTTAAAGAGTCTGAATTTACATGCAACGTTGGGGTAGAGAAAATGTAGGTTTAGGAAAAGATTCTGATAATAGCATAAGTAGAAACCTGTTAGGTAAGGGAAATACTGAGGTGGCTAGTTTACACCCTGAGGAACATGTTTGTATTAAAATGGAAAATATTCTTCATACATTGATAATTAAAATATGCACAGATCAATATCCTAAGAGCATAAACATTTTTGTCTAATTATTGAGAGAAATATATGTGCCACCAATTTATCTATAGAGAATATTGATTAAAATCCAAAATAAAATAAATCAAAATACTAGGAATAATATTCGGTACCAACCAAAATATTCTAATTTTAGAAGAACTATAAGCTATTTGTGTTATAAAGTTTTAGGGCATTTTTGACATTTTATTTACTTCTCCCTTTATCAATTCTATAAGGTTGAGTTGGTGACTTTGTATAGAGTTATGGAAACTTGTAAAGATCACAAAATAAAGCACCATGGGCTCCAAATCTTAATGTGAGTGAATCCCTAAGGATAATGTTTCATCTATTGGTGGAAACTACAGCAAATTGGGACAAAAGAAACAAAATTCTGACAGCTGGCAAAGGGGATATGAAAAGTATTTTCAAATATTTCAAATGTAAAAGTAATTCAAAACATGAAGCTTTAAGTCTATTAATAAATAAAGAGGCATATGAAATCTACAGTAACATCAAGATGGCAGGGCGGTCAACCTGATTTGAAAAGGGGTGCTTAGCAGGGGTTATTTTCTTTAAAAGGATGCAGAAATCAGTGTTGTCATCTGAATTTACACGCTGAGGAATGCTAAAGGTAGAAATGATAGAAAGAAGCACTTGAAACATGTAAACAAATCACACTCTAGGTGATACACACTCCAGGGTATGGAAAATCAGGCAGAATTAGTGAGTTGAAAACAAGGCATATAATTTTTATGCCAATAATATGATATTGGTACAATTCTGTAAAATAATGGAAGAATTTGAATGGTGCCTTCTGATATTACACGAATATGTGGGTTAATAATTATGAAACTGTAAGGCATCAGATTTTAGGTGTGATTATAAGATGCAAAATGAAGGAAAAACTTTCAAATGCACCAGCATCAAGTTAAAAAAAATTGTTTACATTTAAAAAAAAAACAAATTTTTTGTTAAAATTAGAATTAAATAAGATTTTCAGTAGAAAATAATGGGTACATTAGAATCCCACCAACTTTAGATAAACTCATCAAACCAGTCCTTTCATCTCTATTCATAGCCATATATTCCAATTTCCCCCTAAATCATGACACCCTTTTATATTTATGGAGAATATATTGTTCAGGATAACTGATTCCATTATTATAATTAGACTTGCAAATCATTTGATCTGATATCTTTCTTAATACATAAGGATAATGTGTTTATTTATATATTTTTTGCCTTAACTAGATCAACTTAAGTAAAGACATGACTTCTCTTAGAGATAATGTAATTTGGAACTAAATTAATAAAATAATCCAGTTTTGCTTTTGCTTTAATTAAGTGTCCATGAGAGAATACATTATTTTCAACCTATTTCTTATTCAGATTGATATTGTGTTAAAATATATGGAAGATACCTAGAAGGAGACAGTTTATAATAAATTTTCAGAAATGCACACATTTTCCAAGACCAAATACTATTTCTATTTGACAGGATAAATTACAAATCCCTCTAATGATGGTAAAAATAACCCTAATCACAATTAGCCTGAAAACAATATCAACACCAGTTTAATAAAATTTATAAAGCATTTCCAAATATGTTATCACAATTAATATTCACAACACTTTCCAATATGAATTTATTAATTATTACCTTCATTGAAGAAATAGCTGAATAGTTAAAATGTGCTTACCATAGTTTCATAAAGTTTTGATACTTAACTCTTTTTTTTTCTCATTTCCTTCTGCCCAGCAGTATTATAATCCATTCATTAGGTTGAGTGAAAAATCCAGGTAGGATTTTTATTGAGGACATATTACATTACTTATGGTATAGAATCTTAATTATATGAATTGTATTATGACTATGTTTATTAATTTGGAATAACTAACTTCTAAAGTCCGCATCCAGGAGTATGGAAAATCTTTTTATTTGATTAATTCTAGTTTTCTGTTCTTCAATTTGTTGTGTATATATATATATATATATTTATTGTATATTTTAAATTACATAATTTCACAATTATCTTTGACTTTTTTGCTGGAATAACAAAAAAATAATCAAAAAATCATAAGTTCAGATGCTGCTTGGGGTGTGACAGTGGGGGGTGGGGAATAGGAAATCATTGGCATTATTACTTTTAGCTGTAATAATCTAACCAACAACCCTGAGGTCGGCCCTAGGTCTGCTCCTTTTCCAGCATCAGCATTCAAGGATTGGGCACAAAAGGTTCAGACCTTTTTTTTTGAAGAAATTTTGCAGCAGTTCTTCCCAGACTACCTTATAGATTAGTTCCCCTTTTTCACTGAGATCTCATCAGCCTTCTGTCTCTCAGGCATTGCTTTGCCTGTGGTGAATCTAGACCTGCTCAGCTTGTTTTGCACCATTATTATCAATACATTTAATATATAAATTTGTTTTTTCCTGGTGATTTGTAGCCATTGGTCCACTATTGTCTTTAGTCTATGCTATGGAGCTGGAATAGTAATTTTGTATTTATATCTGTCGTTATAACTTTTGAAGTATACCTTCTTGAAAGCCTTGCATATAGATCTGACTTTAGTACCTTTTAAAATAGGGATTATTTCCAAACTCATTATATATTAAAACTGTTGATGGACACACTTACTCACTGCTTGCATTTCTCAACTTCTTCAGTGTTAGGGATTGAACTGTGTTCCTTCAAAACACATGTTGAAATCCTATCCACCAGCCCTATGATGTTGAACTTATTTGTGAATAAGAACTTTGAAGATGTCATTAGTTTAGATGAAACCAAATGGGATTAGGGTGAGCCCTGATCCAATATGATGTAGTCCTTCTGTGGAGAGGAAATTTGGACAGAGAGAGGCAGAATCACAGAGAGATGGCCAATGCTGAGACTCAGTTATGCCACAAGCATGGAATGCTATGGATTGCCAGCCACCCACAGAGGGCAGGAGACAGGCCAGGACAGGATTCTCCCCTTTAACAGAAAGCATGATCCTGCCAATACCCTAATTCTGGACTTTTAGCCTCCAGAGTTAAGAAAAATGTTTCTGTTATTTGCCAGGAACCCTGGCACACTAAGACACTCAATTTGTATTAATCTGGCTTTGGGACCAATCACTCCAATAAAAAAACATTTATCAAGGAAATCGGTGACTTTCATGTCAATATATTATTCTTTTATATCTTCTATTTCTTGAACCTATCATGTTTTGGATTGGCCAGCTTGTTTATTTCATTTCCTCTACCCACAGTAATTTTAACCCATAGAACATTTATTTTATTCTATTAAATGATTCCTTCTAAATAATTCAAAAAGTATACCAGCCCTTATTTTGCAAAGAAAGCAATTGCAAGGATAATGTGATACTAATTGGTACCACCCTGGAAAAATGAGGACTTTATCATACTGTTATTTCCTTCCCCCACCAGACACATCTTGTCTTGGAATCATCCAAGAATTTAAATTCATATGTTTATTTATGTTTTTTTCATGCATCCTCTCTTCAGTTTTTGTTTATATTTGCTTTGGAGATATACTACCAAGACATTTATTTAGGCATTGACATTAACGTATCAGTTTAATTGTTCACAGCCCCTTGGTTTAGATCTTTTTTTTTATCAGCACCTACAATATGGGCCTCTGTTATAAATGACTTTTTAGTAAGTGAAAACTTTGTTCAATTTTTGTTTTCAAGGAGGTCGGATTGGATGAGTGGTAGCTTTCTAACTCCTTCATACTTGGGCACTTTAGGGCTGAATAGACTTTATCACATCATATTTTTTTCTAAAAATGAAGGCAAAAAATAAGGGCACATCTGTTTATGATATTAGAAACTAAAAACTTTGGTATTACCATTTCTGCACAAAAACCTGTGCTGTGTTTTTACATTTCAACAACTTCTTTATCATTCCGGAATCTGTAAATATTATCATAAATGAGAATACTATATTTTCATTAGACAGCACTAATTTAATTCCTTTTTGTAGTCCCTTTCTTTCTGTTTTATCTTTGTAAAATTATTAACTAAATTGAGATTGTTCTGTGTTTTTAAAAATCTGGTGTATTTTCCTTTCAAATTTATACCAGAATAAAAATCATCAGCATCTTCCACTGCAAAAAGCACTAGAATTGTTGATGAAAGACTTAAAATACATAATTATACAGATGATATTCTTATTTTCTTGGATCTTAACAAAAAATATTCCCAGAAATTTAATTTTTCATGACAAATATTGCTACTTTTAGATTAAAATTTTCATAAATTTTAACTTCTTCCATGGAACATTTTTTTTCCATGTAGGTAAACTATCAAAAGAAACTGGTTCAAGCTTCTCTCAGTGATGCAGATTCAATTTAGTTTATCAGCATTAAATATGTCTTTTGTTGATAATGTGATCTTTTATCTACAAAAGTTTATCGGGTCATTTCTTAGGACCTGATAGCACTAATCTGGGTTAGAAAGAGCCCTTTTATAAACAGGGGTATAATTTGATATGCATAAATTCCTACATGAAAGTTAAGACTAGTCTTTCCTAAAGACAGTGTAGTTACTTGATTCCATATTTTCAGATTAAAGTTAAATAATGCTTTGTGTACGGCAGTATGTAATCATCTCACTTCTTTTGCTAATTTATTTAATTGCTGAAGATTCAATTTACATCTTTTCAGCAAGTTACTTGAAAACATGTGGTAATAAAATCTAAAATAAAATTGAAAAAATAATTTCCATAATTGTCTACAGGCAAATTTTCTGGGTTTTTTTTTTTTTTGATGCTTTAACTTTTGTTTGTGAAAACTAATGAAAATATTTTATTGGAAATTGCAAATACAATATACACCTATTTAGATCTTTTTTTGATTACACTTAACATTTTGTGGTTTCTAATCAGCTCATTTAAATTTTTAAAATTTAATTTCTAATCACCTAGTTTATATTTTTACAATTCAAAAACATAAGGTATTATTAAAGAAAATTATACAAAAATAGCACAATGACTATAACATAATTAACCTCAATATTATATCTGTCAGTCTGTCTCCCTGTCTGTACATAAATGATCATTTGCCCTATTAGATATCAGTCTATATCTATATTCATTTAGGTATATTTACATAATGGAACTTGTAGCGTACATACATACTATCCCATTTTACATTTGTAAAATTATCTACAATTAAGCATGTTTGTAATTACCATGTTTAACACTACATAATATTTTCTTAAACCCTTGTTAGACAGATCAATCCTACTTTAATTCTACTACATTTGGTTAAACAACTGTAATGCTTTCTTTTCTATATTTAGATGATGATCAGTAATAGATCACTATGTGAAAGTAGATTTTTGAGTCTTTTTTAATACTGTTGACCCTAGCACAAGATTTGCAAATACAAACATTCACAATTTCACAGAAACTATCAATAATTTTTGTTTATTTTCATGATACAAAGCAATGTGTGGAAATTTTTAACATGTACTTTTAAAATTAGATTATGTTATTAATTTCTGATTTATATTGTAAATGTTTACCTCAAGATTATTTAGCCTGTATTTTCATGACTTCAGAGGTTGAATATTTTTCAGATTAAGTATTGTTTCTTTTTTGTGTATTCACATACACTAGTCCAGCAATAAAATGGGACTCAAGACTTTTACTACAATATCCAACGTAGTTCATCTATTGTAAATAATTATCCAATTCATGCAGCTACCTTATCTATTGCCATCCTTATTATTTACTTTTTAAAACCAAATCAAAAGGGAAAAAATCCACAACTTATTTTTAACATTAGCTACAGCTCTCAAAGGCCAATTTATTTTGTCAATGGTGTATAAAATGACAGATAATTTTGAATTTGAAATAAACTGAGTTGAATCTTAGTAAAATGTAAGTGTGTCATTGATAGCAATGAAAGCACGGATACCATGTTTGAATCAAATTTCCCTAAATGTCATGTTCTAGTAAAGGAACATTTGAAGATGTTCTTAAATACTTTTAAGTTAGGTTGGCCTTGATTACTAATAAGAGTGCTAATATTAAAATGACTTCTCAGACTAAATCTTCCAAAATATTCCAAGTGTTTGTTTGCTTGAAATTTCAGTATCTAAATGTCTTCATATTGCCTGGACATGAAAAATATGACAGTGATTACATTATTAAAAAAGCTCTTATCAGCCTATAATCTACATCCACAACTGAATTTATAGTGGGCATTACTGCATAGATTATTGCATAAATTTATAGTGGACATTACTTTTACAAATTAAAAAGTTGATGTCAACATTTTACTTGATGAAAATTGACATTGGGATCCATGGGAAAACAATACTAGAGTTTCTCAGGATCAAAAACACATACCAAGCTTAGTCTAGTATTGATGGCACACAGAAACAGAATGTTTAGGAGGCTCATGTTTATTTTTAATTGCTGTGTAGGTTTGGTGCTCCATCAAATTGGTAGCTAAGACTTTAAAAAAAACTGTACAACTACTTGATTGTTTGATCTCAAGTTATTAATAATTCGTTCATGGTTAAACATATATTTGCTCATTGCAGTACCATTCAACTTCATCATTTCCTTAATAAACCACTGTAGACTTTAAATGTGCAGTTCTTGGCCAAGAGATAAAAGTTACAAAAAACACTTCTGAATTTAAAAACTCCTAAATACGGTAAAATAAGAGCCTTAAGGTAGAAAAAAAAATGCCTAAATGTCACTATTCAAATGGCAAAAAAAGTAAGTTTGATAGTTTGTTGTCCTGAATGTTGTTAATAATAGAAATTCAGGACATGGAAAAAAATTACAACAAAGTTGACAATAAGAGCATACGTCTTAGGAATATAGTTGTATTTTTCAAAGCAATAAAAAGATAAGAAAGAATAAATTAAACTCAAGAGAAATTTATGTAAGGAAGTGAAATAAGGAATGATCAATTTCATTTTTTTTTCTGTATCTGAAATTTCTCTTTGGAAATAGTCACATATTTTGCTAAGTTTGGAAAGTTTCTGCCATTTATTTCTTTCACTATTTCTTCTGCCCCTTTCTCTCTTTCTTTCCTTCTGGAACTTCCCATAATGTGTACGTCGGTATGCTTGAGGGTGTTCTTGAAGTCTCTTAGGCTATTTTTGCTTTTTATAATTATTTTTTTCTTCTCTCTCCTCAACCTGACTCACTTCAATTATCTTGTCTTCAAGTTCAGCCAGCTCCAATCTGCCAGCTCCAATCTGCTGTTGGAACCCTTCCTGGGAATTTTTCATTGCAGTTCTTAGGATCTTCAATGATAGTAGTTCTCCTTGGTTCCTTTTTAAAATTTCTCTCTGCTTATTGAGGTTATCATATTGTTCATTCATTATTTTCCTGAAGTGCTTTAGTTCTTTCTGTGTATTTTCCTCCATCTCCTTGAGCATAATAAAGATCAGTTTTTTTCTTAAGATCAGTTTTTTAAAGTCTCTGTCTGGTATGCCCATATGGCCTTCTCCACCGATGTTTTCTGGATGTTTGTCCTCTCCCTTTGGCTGTACCATCATTTCCTCTTTCTTTGTCTTATGATCTTTTGTTGCCACTGTATATTTTAATATTTTAAAATTAAAAAAAAAATGAACCCTGGGATTTATTCTTTGTGATGTTGGTTTCTTGAATTTGTACCCAGATATGACAGAGATTTTTCTTGGGTGTCAGGAGCTAATAAAACCAGGCAAACCTCAAGCACCTTTCATGGTCTTTCAAAGATTGGCTTTGCTTTGTCTAGATGCAGGAGCTCTCCTTTAGAGTACAGCCTTCCTATCAGAAGTCCCCATGTTTATAGGAGTTGAATGTCCCCTCTACTTCCCATGCAACCAACTTTCTCCTTCTCCCAGGTGTTCTTCTTCAGGACATAAAGCAGATGAGCCTTTTCCCCAGGCCTTTGGACTCGACTGTTTCTTACTCTGCTTTCCCTGTCTCAAGCTGCTTTTGCTTGGAGGGCAAATTCTGGGAAGTGGGGCACACCAGAGAGGAGTTTTTCGAGTCAATCTTTCCCCAGTGAAACAAGATCAGGGACCTACATGTGTCCACAGCTCCAAATTGCCCTGGGGAGGGGTGAGGGAGAGGATGAAGGAAAGGCCAGAATGGGTGGCAGGAGCTTCCCCTACAGCTCCCCAAAGCTATGCTTTCCTGACCTGGCACAGACCATGCAGCCCTTCAACTCTCCCCTGTAACTCTGAGGAAATTATTGTCTTGAAGTCTCCTCTGTCATCTCTGTAAGGGGCAGGTTGGAACAGTGACTCACTTGGAGCTGGGCCCTCAGTGACCCGAAGCAGCTAATCAAAAGCAGTTATCAGTGCTCAGAACATATAGCCCAGATCTTGGGAAACAGGGCTTTTATGTCCTACTCTGACATTAGCAAGCTGTACCAGTAACTTAGAGCTGCCTGCCTCAAAGTTGAGGGATAGGTGATGCCTCTCTTACCAACAGGCAGAGAGTGAAGTTCAGTGGTCTTTATGGCAATTTACCAACTTCTTGCTTCTGCTCTTTGCTGGATGCTGACCTGTATTCTACTGGACTCCGGAGTTTTGAAACACTAGATTCAGAGACTTCTACCTGTTTAATAGCTATTCTGCTGAAGGGACTCATTCCTGGAGATTCCTACTTTGCCATCTTCCCCTAATCCTTGTTATATGTTTTCATATCCACTGTATGTTTCCAAAATAATTGAATTCTTTCAACATTCTATGTAACCACATAATTACCTAAAATTAAATGTTGTATATTTTTAACACTTCTATTAACATACATAGCACACATACAGAAAATGTGCAAATTATAAATGCTCAAAAAATTATTACGGAATGAACACACTCATGCAATTTCCATCTAAGGCAAGAAACAGTACTTTACCAGCCATCCTACCAATCACTACTCCTTCCATTCTCCTCTAAAATATCCCCTCTCCTCACTTCTAACAACATTTTATTATAGTTCAATCCACATATTTGACTTAAAGTTAGTGCATTTTTGTATCCCTTTTCAGAAAGATTTCTTAAAATTTTTCTCCTTTGCTATATTTCAGAAATATATTTTTATTTTTTACCTTAAAACTCCCAGAATTAATATGGGGGCATGGAGTATGTATTTTTCAAGGTTTTTTACTTGTACATCTGCATGTCCAATTAATGGAACACCAATGATTGGGAAGTCCTTTTGATCCCTTTTCCACTGCAGCAATATTTTGGTGTCTTATTTGCCATGTGTCTTTAAATGCCTGGGTCCATTTCTGGACCCTCAATTTTGGATTTAGGTCTGTTTATCTATCCTTGTGCTAATATCAACAATATTCATTAATGCCATTTTATAAAGGTATTACTATTTATACTACATACACACATAAAAGTTATTTATGGCTCTTTACATTTCCATTGAAATGTTAGAACTTGTCAGTTACCCTAGGAGAGAAAGAACGTCTAATAGTATTTTGTTTGGAAATTGCATTGAAATCACAGACCACTTTTGGGTGATTTGAAATAATTTAAATATTGATCCTTCCAAACCATAAATATGTATACATGGTGTGGTAGATTGAATTACATACCACAATTTAGACATGTTCTCAATCTGTGTTCCTGTAGGCATTATAGACAGGACTTCCTAAAGATGTTGTTTTCATTTATGTATGACCCAACTGAAAGAGGTTGGGTTTTAATCCAGATCAGCAGCATCTTTTATAAGCAGAAGAAATTCAAATATATTGAGAGAATGACCCAGGGAGTAGCCAGGAACCAGAAGTCAGTGGGACCAGAAGAGAAAGGAGAAGACGTCACCATGTGATACAAGCCTGGGATGTAAGCTAAGGAAACCCAAGAATCACAGGCAGCTAACACCAGTATATTTCAGACATTGAAGGGAAAGCATTGTCTTATGATGCCTTGATTTTTCTTTACTTTTCTTAGCCTCAAGAATATGAGTCAATAAATTCCTGTTGTTTAGGACACTGCATGGTAGCATTGTGTGATATTTGTCATAGCAGCCTGGCAAACTAATACATTTGTATGTCTTCATTTGCTCAGGCCTTCATTTTTTCTCAGTAATATTTTACATCTGTTTCTTCCAAAGTAATAAGCGGCCTGTTAAATAAATTTCTAGGACTTTGCTGGTGTTATGCTCCTTGTTTTTGCATAGACATACCAGTTCCTTGAGTTGATATAGTGCATATTTCCTTATGAAACATGATTTTTAAAATTTATTTTCATTAGAGAGGTGATTTGTACTGTATCTATTTGGGGAATTTAAATGATCTCTTGCATGTTTTGAGTAGTCCTTTCCTTGTTTGTTAGAACAGCCAGCTGAAGTAGATGTGCTAATTTTTAAAATATTTGTAATGGCCATTTGTGCCAAGCCTAAGGTGGAAGGATGTAGTTTGTTTTTCACAGATACTGATGCAATCTTGATATTTACCCTAACTTCCTCTCAACTGACTTCCTAGTATCAAAGCCAAAGTTTGCACATTCTTATGAGGTCCTCTTTCACTTAAAACATAGCTTGATGTTTATGATAGTTAATTTCACATGTCAACTTGACTAGGTTATGGTGTCCAGTTGTTTGGTCAAGCAAGCACTGATCTGATAGTTACTGTCAGAGTATTTTATGGATTTAAATCATTAGTCGGTTGATTACATTTATGGCTGATTAAATCCTCAATCAATAGCAGAGATTGCTTTCAACAGTAAGAGAAGTTATATCCAATCGGGTGAAGTTCTTAAAGGGAGAACTGAGGATTTCTGCAGTAAGAAAGAAGAGTTTCTATCTCTACTTCAGCCAACCAGCTTCTCCTGGAGAATTTAATGTCACCGTCAAGTTCCCAACTTACAGCCTACCCTAAGGAAGTCAGACTTCCCAATCCCATGGTCATATCAGCCAATACCTATAATAAATATCTCTCTTTCTCTCCCACTCTCTCTCCAGATATTATAAATATAGACATAGATATAGATATAGATATCTCCTATTGGTTCTACTTCTCTGGAGAACCCTGACTAACATAATGCTTGTATAAGTTAAGGGCCAGACATGTTGACTTTCCCTTCAATTTGTGCCATGTCTATATATTAAAATAAATTATATGAAGTTTATAGAACTTGGAAATTCCCCTTTCATTATTACTGGCACTAATATAATTTTCCATCTCTATTTTCAAAATATAATTGTGAAAGGGGATAGTCCTAATACAACTTGCTGCTTTTCCCCCAGACCCATGAATGAATCCCATGTGTAGGACCAGATATGTCAACCAATGCCTAAAATGGATGATTAATGTAGGCTGACTCCCTACTTGAGGTGTCCTGTCATGAATCACATTCCCTAGCAGAAAGAGGTCTACTGGCACATTCTTTCCCCCTTTGTCCTGAGCATATATAAACATCATGGAGATTGCCAGGCTAAGTGTGTGCATCCTACGGCACTGGCCAACTCTGTTGCTATATCTGTTGCTGGAGGAAAGGGAGCAGGATCCTTCGTTGTAGCACAAGAGGGGTGCATGCGTACTATCTCCCTGCATTAGCTGCAGATAAAGACCCACTGGCCCTGAAGGACCAATGCCCACTAATGAAGCTGATCTTGCTCTCTTTCTTCTTATTGTCGTAAAGTGTTGTCCCATCCAGTGTGTTTGTGAGTAATGCTTTTGCTGGTGATCCTGATACCCACAAGCCGTGGTTGTTTTTATTCATGTGGTAGAACTCCTTCCCTGGAGGTGGCAATAGGTATAACTTCTCCAACAATGAAGTAGTCCCAGGCCAATATATAAGGAAACAATTCAGATGCAATTGCTTCATTTTCCATGTTTCTTTGAAATCCTTTTATATTTCTGTGCTAAAATGAAACTGTTTGCATTATCCATCATTTATATATTTTTCATCTTTCAAAGAACTGTTTATGTATGTTGACTGATACCCCAAGCCACACTTCAAAGTAATATGCAAATGTAAAACAAAAGGTCTGTGAAATCCTGATAGGAAAGGGTTAGAGAAATGGACCATTTCACTCAAATAAATACTTGCAAGATGATGGACATTTTATTTTGAATCATCAGAGGATCTAATCATTGACTCACTGCTTTGTTCTGACTCCTAAGTGATGGGATGACACTAATACACAAAAATAAAATGTCTTTAATATTCCTTGCCAAGAGTGAGTCATTTTTTCCTAATTTTATGTACTTAAGGATGTCAACATTCTTTCATGGTATAAATATAGACTTAATTGGCAGATAGAAATGACTTTCCATTCTGTGTTCAATGTAGGTGTATCCAAAGAGGGAGCTCTTTTATACAGAAGAAAACCCTCCCTTCATGAATTTTTATTTGGTGTAGAAATAGGCAGGCAACATTGGCAGGCAATGTTGGATATGCCCTTTAAAGGCAGGCAACATTGGATATCAAATTCCAGTTGAATGCATGTGTGCAGGAATTTAATGCATTTTATTAGCATTGGTTTTCCCATTTGGAAATTGGGAATGACTATGGCTATCAGGTGGGGAGGATCAGGAATTTTACACATACAGTCCAGAAGACAAACAGGAACATACACACTTTTTGGTTACCATAGGTATTTTTTTTTGGAGGGGAGGCAGTGCATGGTCCGGAAATCAAACCCAGGTCTCCTGCATGGTGAGCATTCTGCCACTGAACCACCTGTACCATAGGTTTTTGATTCAAAATTTCTTTCAAATTTATCAGGCTGGTGAAATGGATTAGCATTTGAAGAAAGTTATTTTGTCCTTTATGTTAACCCTTAAATGAAGACAAATTTTTAAGTTTTGGTCTATGTGTTTCCTCTCTGAAGCCCCTTCCTAAAGGATTTTAGGCTCCTTTAGATCAATGCTTCTTTGGACTTTGTAACACACTCATCTAAGGTGAGAGAACAAAGAGAATTAAATGTTTGAAAGAAAAGGAATCTAAGTTTAAGTAGTCCTGACTCTGAAGAAATCATTTTCCTTCTGAACTAACTCAGGATTTCTCCTGAGAATGGAATGAGTGTGTGAAACTGGAGTTGCCAGAACATAGTCTGAAATGTTCTACTGACAAATGCCAGTGATTTTATAGAATTGATGTGACAATTCCCCCAAATTGCAAGCCAACTAGCAAGCAAGCATGGAAACAAGTTTTCTTTATACGAAAATTTATTTCTAGAGCTTCTTTTTTGTATTATGCCTATTTTTTTTATGAATTTACTAATAGTTCTTAAACTTAGCTCTGGGATACCCATTCTTCACTATTTGTGGCTAATAGGAGATGCCCTGAAACCCTCATTATATAAAGTATGATATTTATTGTGAATCATTGAAAGGTACATTTTAAGATTAGGAGAATCCCAATTTACTAAGTTTTTATTTTACATAATAGATTGAAGTTGTCCAAGTCTTTAATTTTGAAAATTATTTTTATTTTGAAATATTTCACAAGGAATTTCTCTATCATTATCACATAGTTTATTCTATTAATATAAATTTATCTTTTATATTAACCCATCTTCACATTTCTAGAATGAACCTCAATCATTCATTGTGTATATGTTTGACTGACTAATGTCTGGTTCACTAACAAAAGAGAAATACTATAAATATTTCCAGTTTTTGTGGCTTTTAATTCCCTTATATTAAAAGAAAAGAGGGTAGGCAATGTGAGAAACAGGGTCAGAATAGTATCTTCATCTCAAGTTGAAGTTTAAAGACAGAAATGTTGTCCTTTGTCCAGACATTGGAAACCAGAAAACCATTTGCTTATTAAATGCATGGCCTATAAAACATGATATTAGAACAGAAGAAAAATCCACAAATTACATGGATATATTTCATTTTCTGCTCTTGACCCCCCCATACAATTTCTGGGCATTATGCATTTATTTTTTATCTTTTGGAAAATATGTGAAATTAGTATTTTTAGAACCAAAAATATATGAATTGTTTTTCACAACTATTTAATATTTCTTTCTTCCTTATACCCCATATAAATCTTCATGTCCAAGAGATTCTTGCCTGACACATTTCTAAATATTTAATTCACTAGGTGGTCATTATTGTGGAATCTAGAGTCAGATTTTCTTCATTTGAATTCTGCCCCACTACTTATCCATATGCTTTTCAGAAAATGACTTAGTCTTTCTGTGCATCAGTGAATTTGAATTTTTCCCATTCTTAAAATTACTATTGCTCTTTTTCCTTTCCTGTTAGAATGAGTAAGAGTGGCTCTTGTTCCAAACAATGTTTTCTGAGTGCCTAATACAAGTATGATGAAGGACCTCCAACAAAGGCTCATGGAATATTTGGGAAGACTAGAACTTTAATCTATTTGCCATGCATCTTGCTTCCCTATTTGGGAGAAGAGAGATTTTAAAGTCTCTCCATGGGTGACAAAGTCATTAAAGTTAAATTCGTTGGCAGCTTTGTCTCCTGTCCACACCACTAGCTCCATTTTAGACCTTTCTTTGGGCTGCAGTGACACCAGTTTTCTTTCACATTGGCCCACTCTTAGGTTTTGTTTTATGCTCTGTGATTAGGTCTCTTTTTATGCTCTGTGATATGTGTCTAAAATGACTCCCTAAGGGATACTTTGGGATAGGGAGATATTGATTGGGCAAAGAATCATATTGTCCTGCCAGGAAATGGTTTTTCTCTGCCTCTTCTACAGTCCCCAATTAGTTGATCTCCTTGTGCAACTGATAAAAAAGACCCCATCATTCAAGTGCTTTGGTAAGGATCCTGCTCTATTTTGAATTCAGCTCATAGCAAGTGAAGATTTTAGGTGGGCACTGTGCATGGAGAGCTACTCCATTGAAGAAGCCCCTGTGTAGCTTCAGAAATAATTCTTATGGTTAATCTTTGACCCCATAACAGTCTACTGGCCTTCCCAGACTCCAATGTGATGCTCAGATCATAAAGGCACTTGTATTTATTTAGAATTGTGAATGTCTGTGGGAAGCAAGTAATGGTTCTAAGTGAAATTCAGTGAAGGAATGAAGAAGATAACTTTTAATATGAGAGTTTCTCTTTATGATTTTTGGGTCAAATAAAGATTGGTTGAAATAACTTCCCTTTCCTCAACAAACATAAAGCCCTCCTCAGCTATCTCTAGGGCAATGATCCTGCTTTACCTAGAACAGTACAGAAAAAGTTATAGTCAATAACCACATATCTAACACCTACTTTAATAAATGTCAATATCTGTAATATTTAATTCAGAATTTTTTTTGCAAAATGGAATTTTATTATGTATCAGAATTCACATCACAATTTCTAGACCCCCTCTTTCTCTATGGGAATCACTATCCTAATATGTTGAAATTGATACATATCATTTAACTGCATTTTTATAAACATAATACAAATATATGAATGCACAAACCACATATAAAATTGCCTTATGTTCTTGAGATATTGGCATAAAAGGTGTCAGACTTGCATGTCGCTATTATGTCACTTTTTTTTAACATAAATGAACTTTTGTATAAATGCATCAGAGTTTGACTTCTTGATGTGTTTCTTTTCCAGAACTGATATATCATTACTTTAATTTTTATTTTCTTTGCTCTTTCAATTTCAGTGTGGGTGTTTACAGTTCAGTGTATGTTCTTGAATTGCCATATCATGTTGCAAACTCTAAGGGTGAGGTAAATTCTAGTTACTAACCTCATTAGTTATATGTCCATATTAACAATTACCTGCTTTCATTTTGTTCCCAAAGGGGAGGTATATACACAAGCAGACATATATAAAACAATACATGTCACTCTTTCTAGAACAATGTAAAACATAGTAGAAACAATTGCGCAAGGATTAATTGTTATACAATTCATAATTCAGAGGATTATTCCTCTGAATTCCTCATAATTCCATTTTCATTTGGAGCTCTGCAACTCTCTAGGTCTAAGTCTTTAAGATTGCTATAATTTGAAATACTATTTATTCATCTCCAGCTTCCTTTCTACTTGCATGTTTGTTAGAATCACAAAGTTGATTAGACAAAATTTGAAATTTCACATTCAGTTCTAAGCATATTTTATTCTGATTTAACAGCACTTCTCCAAAGACTCAGGCTTAGTGTGTCTGGGGTGGGGCATTTTAAAGTCATCTCCACAGGTATTTATGGTGCAGGTGATCAGAAAAATGTGGATTAGCATTGTATCTGGAATATTATAGGTACTCAAAAATTCACTTTATATTTTCATAATAGTTTCATTATGTCGATAATTCATATATAATTTAGGTTGCCAAGTGAAAAGGAAGCAAAACATCCAGAAATGCAATTTCAGTTTCATTCTGCATGGAAACAAGGAAGGTAGTTTTAAGTAAGATAGTTTTCAGTAGCTCTCCAAGCAATGTTTTGTCATGTGTGCCTAGCACAAATGTAATGCAACACCTCCATCAAAGGCTCATGTTGAGTATTTTAGAGGACTAGAAGCCTAATCTATTTGCCATACATCTTGCTTGGTTATCTGGGAGAAGAGAGATGTTAAAGTTACCCCCATGGGTGACAAAGGCATTAAAGTTAAATTTGTTGGGCACTTTGGTCTCTAATGAAAAACATCTGGCTATTTGGAAATAGTCAGATGATTAAATACTTTTTTTTTTAATTTTTCATAAGAACATCTGCTACTTGGCATAGTATTTTAGCATGTATTCCAAAAAATATAACATAAAGATTTCATCCATTCATCCATACATTTAAATTCTGTGGGTGGCCAAAGATTGGCAGAGTTACAGAGATTATTAGCCATACTATGCTATGTTGCCATTATAATTAACAAATTAACTTTGATTCTTATATGTATATAAGTTTTTTGTTAGACCTCCTTCTGTTTCTTAATTGCATCAGAAGATTTTGATTCCCAGAGAAAACCCAAAGGGCCTCTGTCTCAAGCACAAAGACTGAAACAAAAAATTTCTAATAAACACGTTACACATTTCTCCTCACATATTTTTAAACTCACGAAAGGAAGGTAATGAAAAGATGTGTCTTACATTAAGACTACTGATTTTCAATGGATGGATGACAAAATAGATTATGATGAACATGAAGATGAACTGAAATGATAGAAATGTATAACTCATTTATGTTATGGATGCCAGAATCAAGATTCCTTGGTATCCATTGGTTCATTTGATTTTTAAATGAAATAGCTAAACCATCTTAACAAAGTTTCAATGTTTGGTATACAGTAGGCATTAAAAATATTGTAAACACAATGGAAATTAAATATTACACAGCCCTATGCAAATAATTTAAAACTTAGAAATAAAGAACTTTTTTTCATGGAAAATTCCAAATACACAGAAAAAAAATAAAATTAAAACATATGTACTCATCACCCAGCCCAAAGTGATCCATTCATGATCAATTTTATTTAATTTACAGCTCTGTGACTCCAAAACCCCAGTCCAGATTGTCTTTTAGTTTGTGAATTTAATAGTCAATCAAATCCATACCCAAACCCATGGGTTACAAATATTTATATGCATGTTTTTGTCTGAGTTTATAGTTTTAGCTCTTATATTTAGGTTTTTGAACCAGTACAAGTTCATTTTTATATGTGTTGAGTTATAGGAGTCTAATATAATTTCTTTACATGTGGATGTCCAGTTCTCCCTGCAGCAATTTTTGAAAAGAATTTTATTTCCTCCACTCAATTACCTTGGTACCCTTGCCAAAATTCAATTGTGCAAAAATGTATGAGCTTATTTCTGGACAATCTTTCTTTTTTTTTCATTGATATTATCGCTTCCTTGTGATAGTACCATACAGTCCTTCTACTATAGCTTTGCAATAAACGTTGAAATCAGGAAATGTGAGTCTTCCAGAAAGTGAGTCCTCTTACTGTGTTCCACTTTTTTGAGATTATTTTGATTATTGTGAGTCCCTTGTCTTTCCATATTAAAATTAGGTTCAAATTGTTGGGTTTTGGAAAGAAACCAGCTGGAATTTTCATAGGGGGGTTGTTCCTTGAAGTTATAGATCAATTTGAGAGCATTGCCATCTTCATATTAAGGGCTCCAACCCAGGAGTATGACATGTCTTTACATTCATTTAGGTCTTATATGATTCCTTTCAATGACATTTTATGCTTTTCAATGTACAAATCTTGTACTTCTTTTCTAAATGTATTCCTAAGTATTTTATCCTTTTGATGCTATTGTGAATGGAATATTTTATTGATTTCTTTTTTAGGTTATGCATTGTTGATGTACACAAATATATTTGGTTTTTATATATTTATTGTGTAGCCTTCCAATTGCTGAAATTGTCAACTCTGATAGTTATTTTTGCTTTTTGTTTTTACTTTTTAGTGAATTCCTTAGGATTTCTTTATACAAAATCATGGCATCTACACATAGAGATAGTTTTAATAGATTTTTGTCAGTCTGGACAGCTTTCTTTCTTTTTCCCGCCTAATTGCCCTGGCTAGAATTATGATGAACAAAAGTGGAGAGAAAATTTTTCAGTCTTTTACCATTGCATATGATGTCAGCCATGATTTTTTCTTATAGATGCCCTTTATCAGGTTGAGGAATTCCACTTCTATTCCTAGTTTGTTGAGAGTTTTTATCCTTGCATGGGTGTCAGATTTTGTAAAATATTTTTTTTCTGCGTCTATTGAGATAATCATGATATTTTAATCCTTTATTTTATTAATATGTTGTATTTCATCATTTGATTTCATATGTTTAATTGCCATTGCAGTCCTGGGAAAAATCCCATAGGGCCATAGATATAATTTATTTTACGTATTGCTGGATTTGGTTTGATAGAATTTTGTTGACGACTTTTACATGTATATTCATACAGGATATTAGTTTGTAATTTTTCTGTTTTATCTCTGTCTAGTTTTGTTATCAGAGAATAATATTGGCCTCATAGAATAGGATGAAATGTTTTCTCATCTATTCCATTTTTTGAAACAGTTTGTTAAGGGTTAGTGTTAATTACTTATTAATTGATGGAATTCAGCAGTGAAGGAAACTGCTTGTGGACTTTTCTTAGTAGGAAGTTTTTGATTACTGACTCAATCCCTCTAATAGTTATATGTCTGTACAGATTTTCTATTTCTTCTTAAGTATATTTTGGAGTTTACGTCTTCCTAGAAATTTATTTATTCATCTAAGTCATCAAATTTTTGTCCTACAGTTTTCTATAGTGTACTTTTATAATCCTTTTTATTTATGTAAGGTTGGTAGTAATATGCCCTCTTTCAAGGAGATGTTATCCTGTTTTTAATCATTTGAGTCTATTTATTCTGGTCAGTCTAACTAAAGGTTTGACAGTATTGTTAATGTTTTCAAAGAACCAACTTTTATTTTTGTTGATTTTCTTCACTGTCTTTTTATTCTCTAATTAACTTCTTCTGCACTTATGTATTTTACTTTCTTTCTTCTGCTGTTTTTAGTTTAGATTGTTCTTCTTTTCATAGGTTCTTAACCAGGTTAGAGTATGATTTAAGAGCACAGTATTTTTTTTTGTAATATTGCTATTTGGAGCTTTAAATTTTCCTCTAACGATTGATTTTGCTGCATCCCAGAAATGTTAAGCCTTCATTTTCATTTATCCAGAAGTATTTTCTAATTTCCTTTGGGATATCTTTTTTAATCCATTGGTTATTTAGGAATGTGTTTTTTTTTTCATTTCAAAATTAGTGTATTTCTCAAATTTCCTTTTGTTATTGATTTCTAATTTCACACCATGTGTCATTTTTTAAATATTTTTATTGTAAAAACTTAACATACAAACATACAAGCCTTCTTGATATATAAATATTCCATACATGGTGTACATTCAGTGGCTCACGATTTCATTACATAGTTGTGTATTCATCACCATGATCATTTTTTGAACATTTGCATCACTCCAACAAAAGAAATAAAAAAGAAAAAAGAAGAAACTTATATAAACCTTACCCCTTACCCCTCCCACTCATTGACCACTAGTATTTCAAGCTACTCGATTTATCTTAGCTTTTGTTCCCACTGTTATTTTATTTTTTATCCATATTTTTCACTTATCTGTTCCTACTCTAGATAAAAGGAGCATCAGACACAAGGTTTTCATAATCACACAGTCATTTTGTAAAGGCTGTATCATTATACAAGGTTTTCATAATCACACAGTCATCTTGTAAAGGCTGTATCATTATACAATTATTCAAGAAACAAAGCTACTGGAACACAGCTCTACAGTTCCAGTTTCTTCCCTTTAGCCACTCCAATACACCATAAACTAAAAAGGGGTATCTATATAATGCATAAGAATAACTTCCAGGATAACCTCTTGATTCTGTTTGAAGTCTCTCAGCCACTGACATCTTATTATGCCTCATTTCTCTCTTTTCCCTTTTGGTCAAAAAGGTTTTCTAAATCCCTTGATGCTGGGTCCTAGCTCATCCCAGGATTTCTGTCCCACATTGCCAGGGAGATTTACACCCCTGGGAGTCATGTCCCACATAGGAGAGGGAGGGCTGTGAGTTCACTTGCCCTGTTTGCTTACAGAGAGAAAGGCCACACCTGAGCAACAAAAGAGGTTCTCTGGGGGTGACTCTTACAGCTAATTATAAGTAGGCTTAACCTATTCTTTGCAGGGATAAGTTTCATAGCGGCAAATCCCAAGATTGAGAGCTCAGCCTATTGATTTGGTTGTCCCCACTGCTTGTGAGAATATCAGGAATTCTCCAAATGAGGAAGTTGAATATTTCCCCCCTTTTCCCCATTCCCCCAAGGGGACTTTGCAAATACTTCTTTATTCACTGTCCAAATCACTCTGGGATTTATTGGTGCATCACACTAACCTGGACAAACCAAAAAAATCTCATGCCCTATGCAAGATTCCATGTACTTATGGTGTTCAATTAAACTGACCATACAAGCTAAATTAGGAAATGCACTACCCAAAATATAAATTTTGCACCAAGTAAACATTTCTCTTTAGTCTCACTCAGAAATTGAAGTTTTAAAATATGGACGATATCATCCTTTACCTAGTCTTCTGATATACCTTAGTCCTACCAGATGACCTTCATTCATATCTACTCGGTGTCTGATCACTTTTTCAACTTTCTAAACAGTTCCTGGATGAGGTACTGCTGAATTTCATAGCTTCAGAGCTCTAACTCTGAGTCTCAGGTGCCACATAAATACCCAAAATTTCAAAGAAAGACCATGTTATATACAAACAGCTCAATATGTGGGAATTTAGAATTAACAGTTACCCCTCCTGAATATTTATAACTGCTGTAAGAGCTTACAATCTACAATCCTTTACGATATGCCCCAACATTATATCCCATGCTCTCAACTTAAGTTCTCAAATTTTTATATTATAGTTAGTTCATGTGATTGAGGCATGATATTTGTCTTTTTGTTCCTGGTATTTCATTTAACATACAGCTGTTAAGGTTCATTCATCTAGTCGCCTGCCTCACAACTTCATTCCTTCTTGCACTCAGTAGTCTATTGTATGTATATACCATAGTTACCCCTTCCATTCCTCATTCATTATGTACTTAAGTCACCTCCATTCATTCTGAATCACACTGTCCCCAGAGACACCAGTGTGCAAATGTCCATTCATGTCCCCACACTCAGCTCCTCCAGGTATGTACTGAGCAACAGGGTTTCAGAATCATATGGCAAAGCCACCCCTAGCCTCCTGTAGAACCACCACACTGCCCTCTAAGGGGCTGCACCCCTCATTTCCCTACTGACAGTAAATAAGTACATCTTTTTCTCCACATTTTCTTTAGCACTTATTTCTCTCTGTTCATTTTTAAATAGTTTTAGTCACACATCATACAGTCCAGCCTAGGTTGTATAGACATGCCTTCACCACCGTACTCTATCTGAGGATATTATCTTTTCTTCCGCAAAGATCCATATCCCTTTCCTAGTCCTCCCACCTTTTGACATTTAGTTTTAACATAATGCCTTTGTTACATTCATTGGAAGCCTATTACAACGTTACTGTTTTCTATAGACCCTAGATTGCATTGATTGTACTTTTTCCCATATACCATCTATTTTCAACACTCTGCAATACTGACATTCCTTTGTTCTTCCTCGGGCAAAAACATTTTTTAATTTGTACATGTAGTCACCATCATTGTACACTCTAGGCTTTTCCTATATTATACCATCCAGTCTTTATTCTGTACCTTTCCTTCTGGTTTCATACGTGCCCCCAGACCTTCTCCCTCTATCATACTCATATTCAGCTTCATTCAGTGTACTTATATTATTATGTTACAAGTAGGTAGTATCGTGCTATTCATTTCTGAATTTTCACACTCAGTCATGTTGCACAATCTGTATTCCTTCAGCACCAATTACCAAATCTCTACCCTATTTCTATCTCCTGATAACCTACCTGCATTCTTAACTGAAATTCTCCAAGTTCACTCATTAATGTTCGTTCATATCAGGGAGACATACAGTATTTGTCCTTCTGTTTCTGGCTAATTTCACTCAGCATAATATCCTCAAAATCCATCCATGTTGTTATATGTTTCATGAATTTATTCTGTTTTACAGCTGTGTAATATTCCATTGTGTGTATATATCACAGCTTGTTTAGCCATGCATCTGCTGATGGACATTTGGGCTATTTCCATCTTTTGGCAATTGTAAATAATACTGCTATATACATTGGTGTGCAAATGTCCATTTGTGTCCTTCCCTTTATGTCCTCTGAATAGATACCTAGCAATGGGATTGCTAGATCATATGGCAATTCTATACTTAGCATCCTGAGAAACCGCCAAATTGCCTTCTACAGCAGTTATACCATTTTATATTCTCACCAACAGTGGATAAGTATGCCTCTTTCTCCACGTCCTCTTCAGCACTTGTTGTTTTCTTGTTTTATTTTTGTTTTTTGATAATGGCCATTCTAATGAGTGAGAGATGATATCTCATTGTGGTTTTGATTTGCATTTGCCTAATAACCAGTGATGCTGAGCATCTTTTCATATGCCTCTAGCCATTTGTATTTCCTCTTCTGAGAAGTGTCTATTCATATCTTTTGCCCATTTTTTAATTGGGTTGTTTGTTTGTTTGTTTTGTTATTCAGCTGAAGAATCTCTTTATATATTCTGGATACCAAACCATTATCTGATATGTGGATTCCAAATATTGTCTCCCATTTTGTAGGCTGCCTTCTTACTTTCTTGACAAAATTCTTTGATGCACAAAAGTGTTTAATTTTGAGGAGCTCCATTTTATCTGTTTCTTTCTTCAAAGCTCATGCTTTGGATGTAAGATCTAGGAAAATGCCTTCTACTACAAATTTATAAGATATTTCCCTACATTTTCTTCTAAAGATTTTAGGATCTTAGCTCTAATGTTCAAGACTTTGATACATTTTGAGTTAATTTTTGTATAAGGTATGAGATATGGATCCTCTTTCATTCTTTAGCATATGGATATCCAGTTCTCCAAGCCTATTTATTGAAGAGGCAACTCTGTCCCAGGTGAGTTGGCTTGACCTTTATCAAAGACCAATTGTCCATAGATGAGAGGATCTATATTTGAATACTCTTTTTAATTCCATTGGTCAGTGTATCTATCTTTATGCCAGTACCATGCTGTTTTGACCACTGTAGCTTCACAATATGCTTTAAAGTGAGGTAGTATGGACTTCCCACTTTATTTTTCTTTCTCAAGATATTTTTAGCTATTCAGGGCATCAAAATAAATTTGCCCTTCAAAATAAATTTGGTTATTGGTTTTTCTAGTTCTGCAAAGTAATTTTTGGGATTTTAATTAGTATTGCATTGAATCTATAAGTCAATTTAAGTAGAATTGATATTTTAACCTTATTTAGTATTCCAATCCACAAACACAGTATGTTCTTATATTTATTTAGGTCTTCCATGATTTCTTTTAGCAATTTCTTGTAGTTTTCTGTGTATAGGTCTTTCGTATCCTTAGTTGAATTTATTCCTAAATATTTGATTCTTTTGGTTGCAACTGTAAATGGAATTTTTTTCCTTGATTTCCTCCTCAGGTTGCTCATTACTAGTGTATAGAAACATTACTGATTTCTGGGTGTTGATCTTGTACCCTGCCACTTGGCTGCACTCATTTATTAGCTCTAGTAGCTTTGCTGTGGATTTTTCAGGGTTTTAGACATATGGTATTACATCATCTGCAAACAGCGAGAATTTTACTTCTTCCATTCCTATTTGGATGCTGTTCTAGTTTGCTAGCTGCCGGAATGCAACACACCAGAGACGGATTGGCTTTTAATAAAAGGGGATTTATTTTGTTGGTTCTTCAGAGGAAAGGCAGCTAACTTTCCACTGAGGCTCTTTCTTACGTGGAAGGCACAGGATGGTCTCTGCTGGTCTTCTCTCCAGGCCCTTGGGTTCCAACAACTTTCCCCGGGGT
>PVIY010008999.1:0-52207 GCA_004026745.1 Myrmecophaga tridactyla
CGACTCTGGAATCTCTCAGCCATTGACACTTTGTCTCATTTCACTCTTCCCCCTTTTGGTCGAGAAGGTTTTCTCAATCCGTTGATGCTGGGTCTCAGCTCATTCTAGAGTTTTTCTCAATCCCTTGATGCTGAATCTCAGCTCATTCTGGGATTTCTGTCCCACGTTGCCAGGAAGATCCACACCCCTGGGAGTCATGACCCACGTAGACAGGGGGAGGGTGGTGAGTTTGCCTGTTTGTTGGCTGGAGAGAGAGGCCACATCTGAGCAAAAAAAGAGGTTCTCTTGGGGGTGACTCTTAGGCCTAATTTTTAAGTAGGCTTGATCTATCCTTTATGGGGTTAAGTTTCATGTGAACAAACCCCAAGACTGGGGGCTCAGCCTACAGCTTTGGTTGTCCACACTGCTTGTGAGAGTATCAAGAATTCAACTTGGGGAAGTTGAATTTTCCCCCGTTCTCACCATTCCTAGAAGGGGACTTTGCAAATACTTTTCCAGTCACTGATAAATCACTCTGGGATTCATCGGGGCATCACTCTGGACAAACCAAGAAAATCTCATGTCCTACCCAAGGTTCCATGTACTTATGGTGTTCAATTAAGCTGTCTACATAAGTTATATTAGGAAATGCACTAGTCAACATATAAATTTTGTACCAAATAAACATTTTTTGCTTTAGTCTCACACATAAGTTGAAATTTTAAAATATTTATTAAAAGCTGGACATTTTTAAAGAAAATTTCTGTGATGGAAGTACTTTAAAATTCACAAAAGTGGAGTGTAATAAGCCCCCATATAGCTATCATTCAGTTCTCTACACTCTTTTTGATCTATCCCCCACTATACTATCTCTCCTCTTTTTTACCGGAGCATTTTGAAAACAAACCCCAGACATATCATTTCACTTATAATTGTTTTAGTTTGTAATTCTAATTAAGTTAGATATTCTGAAAAATATAATCATAACACCACTATCATACCCAACAAAATAAATAATTCCTTACTATCACCCAATGTCTAGGCATATTCACATTTCCACAATGCCTCAAAATGACTTTTTTGGTTTGTTTTAAGCAATATATAATCAAGATCCATACACTGTAGTTAGTTTTGACTAAATGATTAAATGGTCATTTGTTCTATAGAATTTTACTTTCTAAACTTGGCAGATTTTAACTTCATGGTGTCCTTTTACATATTCCTCTAGTACCCATATTTTCCATAAATTGTTAGTAAAATGCAGAAGCTTAATGAGAGCTTTTTTTTCCCCAAGAATAGTTTATAGGTGTTGCTGTGAACTTTTTTTTCCTTTGTTTCAGGAAGCACGAAATGTCTAACTGATGTTAAAATTGTGAGTTCAGATAGTGTCAGCCTGATCCATCCATTATAAAGTTCCCCATAAACATTTCACCTAATAGTTTTAGCAGATATTGATGATCACTACCTAGAATGATTATTTTATTAGAGGTTAATAAATGGTAATATTCTAATTTTTTCATTTCTTTGGCATATACTAACTGTGACTCCTATAGAGAAGAATTTTCTCTCATATTTGGAAAGGTGGGATAAATATTTGATTCTTTGCCTTTATTTTATATCAGATTAATGAGGTGATTCCCTAACAAACTCTGAATGTAGGTATTAAAATATTTTTGAAGTACCATTATGAACTCATGGATTTATATATTTTTGATGTATCTCATTCCATTGCAGTCTTATTTTTTGGTAATAAGCTATCCCAAGTTTATTCAGCCCTTTCCAACCTGTTCTGTACCCTTTTTTCTTTTTCTTTTTTGGTATGCTATATGGTAGGGTCACATTTCATTCTTTCTCCATGTGAGTATCCTGCTATTGCAGCACCATTTGTTGAAATTTTATTTGTTTTTTTTTTGTCTGTTTTTTGTTGATTTCTTTATTTGGGAAATGCATGGGCTAGGAATCAAATCTGGGTCTCCTGCATGGCAGGCGAGAATTCTACCAGATAATTACCCTCACACCTCTATTCTGTACCCTTTTGACCTATCTTTGGTTGTAATGCTGATTTGAATGTATTATGCATCCCAGAAAAGCCATACTTTAATCCTGATCTAATCTTGTGGGAGCAGCCATTTCTTTTAATCCCTATTCAGCATTGTGGGTTGGAAGATTTTGATTAGATTATCTTCATGGAGATGTGACGCATCCAATTGTGGGTATTAACTTTTGATTACATGGAGATGTGATTCCATCCATTCCAAGTGGGTCTTGATTAATTTACTGGAATCCTTTAAAAAAGGAAACATTTTGGAGAAACCTCAGAAACAACAGAGCCTAGAGAAACAACAGAAGTCTCAGAGCCAACAGAACCTTCACAGTAGAGCTGACACAGATGCTGACATGTGGAGAACAGTGACACAGATGTCTAGAGATGCTTGGAGCCCAGTAGATGTTGCCATGAGATGTTAAGCAAGCCAGAAACTGGAGAGAGCCAAGGGGAACCAAGAGATAAAACCCAGCCCTGGAGAACTTAAGTGAGGAATGTCCATACGAACAGGCTGAACAGAGATGTTCCTGACCCATCGGCCATTCTTGAGTGAAGGTCACCTCTTGTTAGTGCCTTAATGTGGACACTTTCACCTCCTTAGATCTGTAAACTTGTAACTTATTAAATTCCCCTCTTTAAAAGCTTTTTCCAGTTCTGGTATATCACATTTTGGCAGCTAGCAAACTAATACAGTTGTCTTAGAAAATCTTCTGCCCTACTCTTGGAATAGCAGTTATCCAAGAAGCCCAGGTTTCATTTAGTGGAACTGGACATTACCGGTGTTCTTTGTTAATGGACTGTCATTGTTTGTAGTTCAATTTTTGACATTTAAAGAGACAAAGTGAATCAGTATTAAATGCAGGCTGGTATCAGTATCCTATAAATGCATATAAATCTTTACCCATGTTACCCTGCTTGTCCCAAAGGGACAAATGTCCACAATATGCTTTTAATATCTTTACTTCCAAACCAAGCTCCATCAATTATCCCCTCATTCTCCTCTTTCTTCAGCTTTATCCTCTCTATCAATGAACAGAATTGACAACTGTCTTAGTTTTCCAGAGCTGTTATTACAATACCATGCAATGGGTTGCCTTAAACAATAGGCATTTATTGTCTCATGGTTTCAAAGACTAGAAGTCCAAAATCAAGGCATAGTCAAAGCCATGCTTTCTTCCTAAAGTTTGTAGCATTCTGACAGCAACAATCCTTAGGGTTCTTGGCTTGTCTCTTTGCCTCCTTTCACATGGCAATGCCTCTCTCTCTCCTTGTGTCTGTTCTTCTAGTTTCCACAGACTTCTGGCTTCAATCTCCTCTTTATAAGGCCTCCAATAATATGGATTAAAGCCCACACTGATTCAGTTTGGCCACACCTAAATAGGATCTTAGAAAATCCTATTCATAAATGGGTTCACCCCTTCACTGGTAATACCTCTTCAAAGGCTCCTATTTATAAAATGGTTCACACCCACAGGAATGTGGATTAAGATTTGTCTTTTGTTGGGGTACACAGTCTGCTGTCTGGCAAGCATTGCTTCCCTAACTATACCCCCTTTAAGAATATCTATTCCAACCCACTTCCTGCTGAAAGAGTGCACTAAGGAGCCAAGTTCACACTCAGTGGCTCTTGTTTTTAGCTTGTTCGGTCAAAGATGAACATTTGAGCCAGGATAACAATTTATCAGATAGGTTGAGCCAGTTTGATTTTCTCACAACAATTTGGAATTATGAAGCAAACAAAAAAAAAATAGACATTTCCTAAGAGGCCCAGTTGATCTTCATATATTTGGGTTCTTTCCCCTGGATTCCTCAATAAACCACCTCTAAGCTCCCTGGTATGGGTTCCTGTTTGTTGTCACCAAACTTTCTCTGACTGAAACATTTGGCTGCTTCTCAAATTAAATTCAAGCTTAAGTCTTTCCCATCCTAAAAAAAATGAACAAATCTTCTCAGTCCCCTCTAAAGAATGTCCTCTCTTCTACACAGCCAAGACTCTCAAAGGAATAATCAACACTTGCTTACTTTATTTCCTCTGCTAAAATAATATTCTGACTTATGCCTCCACCACCATTCCCCTGAAATTACTTTGCCTACATTATTGCTAGTATGCTAATTGTCTAATATGGTGAGCACTCTAGTCTTTTACTTACTTCTTCTGTACCATGTCATACTCTTGATCATCCCCAACTTTTCACTTGTCTTCCAAATACTGTCTCTCTTGATACTCCTACTCTGCCTCTGACCACTCTTCAAGAATCTTTTTTGTTGTTTTCTCATTCTCTGTCAGACCTTAAATGTCAGGCTATCATTGAGCACCCTCATTAGGTCCTTGCACTCATGGATGTGAAATTTTATTGGAAAAGGCAGACAATAAGCAAAAACATATAAGATAATAATAGATTTTGATAAATTCCATAAAGGCAACAAATAGAGTGATATAATGAAAAATTCTGAGGAGGAAGCATCACCTTAGAGAGTGTGGGAAAGGAGAGACCCCAAGAAGATAGCATTTAAGCTAAGGCTTGTAGACTAAGTAACTGACCACTAGGTACCCCCTTCGGATGTCTCATCTGAACTGTTAAATATATACATTTGTACAGATTGAACAACAAGGACCCACCTGAGCGAACAAGTAGGGAATGAAATCCAGTCCCTGATTCACAAACCTAAATGTTCTGGTCAAGAGTTCCATTACCAGAAGGAAGGGTTCTATTCCCTTCATCAAAGAAGGTTTATGCTTTCCAAGTTATGCATCCAGAAGGCTGTGTGTACTCAGAGGACGCACTAATTTCTTCCACAGAGTCTGTCTAGGCTACTAGAGGCTTTAGACCCATTAACATGTCAAACTAAACATCTCTGTGCCAGACTGAATTATGTACCCCAACAAAGAAGAAACCAGAAGTTGGAGAAAGTCAGAGGGAGGAACCAGAACTCAGAGGGAACCAGAACAGCAGACACAAGGAGAAAGAGATTGCCATGTGATGAGAGGCAAAGATGCAAGCAAGGAACCCTAAGGATTGTGGCAAGCCAGTACCATAATGCTAGACTTTGGGGAAAGATAAGAGACTTGCTGATGCCTTGGTTTTAGACTTCTAGCCTTCCAAACCATGAACAAATAAAGTGCTATTGTTAAGTCAGTCCTTTGTGTGGTATTTGTCATAGCAGCATGGCAAACTAAAACAAGACCTAAGAACAATTTCCTCATATGTAAAAGAGGATGTTGTTAGGTGGGTTATTGATACTATATATCTTGTGATGTTTGAGGGTGAGCAACACTATATGTAGTACCTGGCACATAGTAGAGGTTCCCTATTGGTGATTATTATTTTCATAAGGACAGTGTTTTACTCATCAACCATTTTTTTCCTAAGTCTCCCATCTTCCACAAAGCCTCCTCCAATTCTGCAAGTCACTATTGATATGCTTAATGGTATTTCCTGGTTTTTGTAATTTCCCAACTCACTTCATATCTGTCTTTGTATCTATCTTATCTCCCAAACTAGATTGAGAGCAAAAAAATATTTGCTATTCATTTTAAATCCTCCACAATGCTGAGCACAGAGTAGCCCTTTTAAACATGTATATTGAATTTTCACAAGTCCCCATCTGTGTCACATACTTGATGGTGAGATTTCTCTCTCTGCATATCAACCCCTCTTCCAGGAACTTTTTTTCAATACTAAAGAGGCATCATCCCACAATGAATTTGTAGAGATAGAATAGAATAAAACTCAGTAATTGATTCTGTTCCAAAAAAGCCATGCATTAAGGAAGGAAAAACGTGCCTCTTGGATCTGTCAGCTTCATTACCAGCTCTGTGGAAAGCCATGTGGGAAGGCAGTTGAAGATTTTGTGAGAAGGAGTGAGTTAATGACCAAAACCCCATCATTAGCACTCTTAAGCTCCCATGCCCACACAGTGCTCACAGAAGCTAAGAGACTGATAAAATCTTTTTACAGTTTCTTAGTATTTCAGAAGCAATATAACATTAATGATTTCTCATCTTTTCTAACTCCATATTTAAGGAAGATTGTTTCTGAGAACCAAATAAGAGATCAATATAATAAAGTATAAGTGGACTTATGAAAAACAATCTGCACACCCACATAGCTGCTGGACACTAACTATGGATATTCTATGTTTCTTAATGGTGGGGAGACTTCAGGGGAAGCAGATAAAAATTAGTAACAAGTCCTCCACCACAGAGAGGCTTTGACACCCACACCCACCAAACAGGAGTTCCAGGATTAACTTCCATTTGTATTTCTTCATTAAGTTTCTAATCACATGCTTTGTCCCTGTAAATATTGATTTGTTTTGTCTTTTTTCTCATTAACTAGTAGGAGGACTCTTTATGTACTATGGTAATTATATTAATCTAGTCAAGACATGGATAACCCATTCAAACTAGCTTAAGAAAAGAGGGAACTCATTAATTTACATAATTAGAAGTCCAGGAATAGAGAACTAAACTCAGATGCATTTGGATCCAGCAACCCAAATAATAACTTTGAAACTTTTTCCCCATTTATTTTTCATCTCTGCTAGCTCCGTTTGCCTTTATTCCGTCCTTCTGGTGTTAATCTTTCTTCGTGGAGCCAGAAACATTGATGGCCACAGGAAGCCTCAAATTCACATCCTTCTGGGTTTTTTTAAACCCAAAGATAAGTCCATTCTTCTCTGGCTCCAAATCCAAAAATACTGCAGAAAAACTGAAAATTGTTGACTTGGTTCACATGTCCAGGAATGATGGGACCAGAAAATGGGGGTGCTAAACAACCAAAATCAAATGCCCACTAGTAGTGCCCGTATGAATCCTTTATAGTACATATGTGACCTTTCTAAACCTCAGTTTCCTTATCTGTTAAAATAGAATGATAATAATAATAATGCCTATTAATAGTAATTAGATAATTAATATAAAATGCTTAGCACAACTCCTGGCATATAATAAACCCTATGTGTTATAAATTGAATCATATCCTCTCACAAAGACATGTTCAAGTCTTAACCCCTGATCCTGTGAATGTGAACTCACTTGTAAATAGGACATTTGAAGATCCCGTTACTTAAAGTGAGGCCAAACGGAATCAAAGTGGGCCTTAATTCAATATGACTGGAGTCCTTAAAAGCAGAGGAAATTTGAATAATGAACAACACAGGGAGAGACTTGCGGGGAAAACTCTATAGAAGTAGAGACCAAGTTAGATTCCTGGTAAGACACCACCTGAGCCTACAGACTTCTGAGAAAGTCTGATCCTGCCCATAGCTTGATTTTGGTTCTAGCCTCCAAAACTGAGACAATGAATTCCTGTTGTTTAAGTCAACCAGTTGATGGTATTTGTTACAGCAGGCCTGGCAAATAAAGATGCTCTATTTATGTTGGTAGACCCTTGTTCTTTGTATCATTATGTGCCTCTTCTAGAGGGTCATCTTTAAATTATGGTATCATCCATTGAACAGAAAGCTTAATTTTTTTTCAGTGAACAAATCTAAAAATCTTTTCTTTATGGCTTCTAGGTGATGTCTTGCATAGGGGAGATTTCCACACCCCAAAATTATCCTCTTAGATTTCCTTCTGGTATTTTTGTAGTTCTGTTTTTAATGTGTAACTCTTTACTTCACCTTAATTTCCCTACTAATTTGAAATTTAATCTTTATCAAGTGGTAAATTCCTACTATAAACTGACTTTCTAGAATTTATTCCAGTTCATTCTTTATGCTATGCCAGTTTTAATTATGGTAGATTTAAAGCAATTGTTGTTCTTTCAGAGGGCAAGTTTACCCCCACTATTATCTTCTTTTTAAAAATATATCTGGTTGTTCTCCACACTCTACCAAATAAACTTTAGAATCAACTTATAAATATACAATTAAAAAGCCATTAGGATTTTATTTAAAATTGCATTGAATTTATAGATCAATTTAGAAGGAATTAGCATCTTCATAATAATTACTCTTCCTATCTAATAACCAATGTAAGTCTCCATTTATTCAGATAGTCTTCATATTCTTAAGTTTGTTTTAAAGAGTTCCTTTATAGGAAATATAAACATACACATTTATTGTTATGTTTATTCCTAAATATTTTGCTTTTATGTGTTGTTGGGTTTTTTGTCTATTGAATAGGATTCTTTTACATTAAAATCTCTAATTTATTGTGGCTATTGCCATTGCTATTCATTTTTATGTTTTACCTATAACTGGTTACCCTACATTACTTTCATATCTGAACATTTCTCCATTGATTTTCATTGATTTTGTAGGAGCCAATCATATTATCTTTAAATAATAAGTTTTCACTTCCATTTATAAATTGCTTGCCTTATTTTATCACATTGGTTATGGCCTAGAATAAACTATTGAAGGTAGTAGTAAAACTCAGCATTCTTTTCTTATGTTCTTTTACCTTTAAGTAGGACATTTACTGTTTATTTATTAATTTGAAGGAGTTTCCTTCTACTCTAGATTACTAAGTGTTTTTCAGTACTAGTTGTTGAATTTTATCAAATGCTTCTTTAGCATCTATTGGAAAAAATTTTTTTTTCTGTTATTATCTATTCTGATAGATTGGTAGTTTCATAATATATCTCCCTGCATATTATTCTTTTAATGGACCACTAGATTTGACTTGCTAGTATTTTATTTAGTATTTTTTAATCTGTTTTTATAATTTTCTTTTGGTGGTGTCTTTACCCAATTTTGTTATATAGGTTATGCTAGTCTTGTAGAATGAATTGAGAATCTTTCCATTTTTTTTCTATTCTCTGGAAGAGTTGAATAAAAAAAAATTGTTTTGTCCTTAACTTGAATAAGATTTGATAGAATTTACCCATTATGACATCTTGACTTGGAGCATTTTGGGGGCATAAATTTGTGACTACATTTTCAATTTTTCTATACTTACTGGTTTATTCATGTTTTCCTAAAAAAAGCCATACCTGTATTTTCAAATTTATCAATACAAGTTGCAATAGATTTCTTATACCTATTTCTTATTGATCTGTTCATTTTTTTAAATTTTTTAAATTAATTTTTAATTTTTTTTAAAACTATGACAAGAAACACAAAGATTCTTAACATATGATCATTCCGTTCTACATATATCACATAGTTGCATATTCATCATCATGTTGATTGCTTCATTTTTAAAAGAACTTAAATTATCTTACTACTTGTAGTTGGCTTGTCAAATCCTCCTAGATGTATCAAAAAATCTCCAGTATTTTTTCTTTTTTTAACATCTTTTACTGTGAAATAGAACATATATACAAAAAAGCAATAAATTTCAAAGTACATGTAATTATAGAACAGATTTCAAAGTTTGGTATGGTTTCCACAATTTCAGGTTTTTCCTTCTAGCTGCTCCAACGCACTGGAGACTAAAAGAAATATCAATATAATGATTCAGCAGTCATACTAATTTGTTAAATCCTATATTCTCTTATAACTCCTGCTTCTCCTTTGATCCTTCTCCCAACCTTTAGGGGTATTTGATCTATGCCCATCCTAACTTTTTTATGTTGGAAAGGGGTGTTGACAATATGCGATAAGGGGATGGAGCTAGTTGATATTCTTGGAGAGGTTCTCCCCTCTAGGTTTCAGAACTTATCTGGCCTAAGAACCATCTGGAGGTTATAGGTTTCTGGAAAGTAAACTTAGTGTGTGAAACTTTTGTAGAACCCAGATAGAGCCCTAATTGTTCTTTAGGTTTAACAAGAATGATGTTGGTTGGGGTTTGGCAAACCTTGGCAATTAGCAATATCTAGCTGAAGCTTGCATAGAGTAACTTCCAGAATAGCGTCCCAACTCATTTGAAATCTCTTAGCTACTGATAACTTCTTTTATTACATTTCTTTTCCTCCTTTTAGTCAGGTAGGTATTGTTAATCCTATAGTGCAGGGCCAGACTCATCCCTGGGAGTCATGTCCCACATTGCCAGGGAGACTTTCACCCCTGGATGTCTTGTCCCGTAAAAGGGGGAAGCTAAAGATTTTCCTTGCAGAGTTTGGCTTAGAGAGATCAAGGCCATATCTGAGCAACAAAAGAGGTTCTTTGGAAGTAACTCTTAGGTATGATTGTAAGCTTAGCTTCTCCACTATACAAATAAGTTTCATAAGAGCAAGCCTCAAGATCAAGGGCTTGGCTCCAAGTTTTTGCTTTATGATTTTTAAGCTATTTTGCACAATGTGTAAAGAATCATAATTATTATATCATTATAATAAATTATCTTTAATCAATATAAATATCTGTTTTAGACTGGTTAATGCTTTAGCCTTAATTGTTTCAAGTCCTGCTTTTTTATTATTATTTTTCTTTGTCTTTGTCCATCCAAGTATTTTCAAGAATCCTATGAAATTTTGTCTTAGATGTACTCCTTATAAAAAACATATAACTTTTTGCAATATAATCTGAAGTTCTTTGTATTTTAATAATGGAATTATTCTATTTGAATTTATAATGCTCCTTGATATGGCTGGTCTAATTTTCTATTTATATTGATTTTTGTAGTTTTACTTTAGTTTTCTACCTTTTGCTGCACTAATTTAATTGTCTTTATTCCTTCTCTACCTCAATTTAGTAATTATACCTCATATTGCTATTCTGCTGACTTTATTGGTTTTACTTGATTTTGTAGCTATCCAGGAGGACATTATGTACCAAGTACTTAACAAATTCTCTTTATGATAATGGTAACTAAAATGCAACCATATCAGTGAAATCATCCTACTCTTCTAAATCTTCTTCACTTTTCTGCCATCAGCTTTAGATTACTGTAGAATTTAAAACTCAGTTCACAATTTTAAAGTTCTCCAAATTAATTTTCTTCTCTTGATTCTCTCTGCCTACTCACTTGAACTCTGCTTTCTTGCTTGATCCCATCTTCCCACACACTGCCCATGATATTCTATATTTGGATGTTATTCTTTAAACTGAAATTCTCTTATCCATCTTATCATATAGGTCATTCTATTTCTGACACAGCCTCTATCCATTTAGATTTACAAGTGGAAAGCATAAAAGTAGATTAAAAAATTCATTCATTCAACTAATACTGAACTTACTGTGTACATAGTTTGGCCAGATATTATTTTAAGTAGTGGGGTATGACAGTAAATAAGATAAGATGAGATACCCAGATAATAACAGGTGAAAAAAAAATGTATAATACAATGTCAGATGTTGACAAGTGCTGAGGAAAAATAGAGCAGAGAGAGGCAATAGGTGATTATGGAGTGCTATTTGGATAAGTTGGTAAGGCAAGGCATCTCCAAGGAGGTGACGTTTGAGCAGAGTTCTAATTTGAACAGTAAGAGAGAAAGTTTACAACTATCTGGGATAAGAACTTTCTAAGGAGAGGAAGAAGCAAATGGAAGGGCTCTCATGAGAAGGTGCCCTGGGCATGTTCCAGGAACAACAGGGACTCAGTGAGTGAGTTCTGTGCCCAGTGAGTGAAAGGGAGAGTAGTAGGAGGTGATTTCAGTGAGAAGCCAGGAAACAGGTCATGTAAGACCTTGGAAGCCATGGTAAGGATTTTTATTTTATTTTAAATGTGATCAGAAGTCAATGGAAGGGATTTTGTCCTGGGCAGTGACATTATGTGACTCATGTTTTAGAAGGATAATTCTGACTGTTCTATAATGAATAGATTGTCATGGTTATGAGTAGAAACAGGAAAAAGAGTTAGAAAGCAATTTCTATAGAAATTATTAGTGGTAGTGGAGGCTTGGGTGATGGCAGTGGAGAAGATGAGAAATGATATGATACAGAAAATATTTTAATGTTTTGCTAATGGTTTTAATATAGAATGTGAGGGGGAAAACAAGAGACATCAGCCAACAGTGACTTCAAAGAGTTTGACCTGAGCAAAATAATGATGGCATTTCTGAGAAAAAGAATACTGGAAGACAGACAAATTTGGAGATGCTATGAATCAGGACTTAAGTTTTGGCTATGCTATAGTTTAAAAACCTACTAAATGTAAATACTAAGAAAATCTGAATAAAGCATGAACTTTAATTAATAATTTGTCAATAGTTGTTCACAAATACTGACAAATGAAGTATACTAATGTGAAATGCTAATAATGAGAAACTGGGTGTAGGGTATGTGAGAGTTCTCTATACTACATTTGCCATTTTTCTATAAATCTAAAGTTCTTATAAAATAAAATATTTATTTTTAAAAAATGTGCTAAACCACAGGAGATCTCAAGCAGATGATTACAAATAAGGAGTCTGGAATCCAGGGGAAAGGTTGGGGTTATAGATATAAATTTGGGAATCATCAGCAAATAGATGGTATTTAAAAGCATGAGACTAGACAAGATCACCTAAAGAGTAGGTATAAAAAGTGAAATGAAGAAGCTCATAGTTCAAGCTTTCCATCTTTTGAAGGTCAGGGAAAACAGAAGGAACCAGCAATGGAGACTGAAAAGAATTTGGCCAGTGACATAAAAGGAAAATTCTAAGATATGATAGAAATTAAGGGAAGAAAGTGATTCAAGAAAGAGGAAGTTATCAGGTCAAATGATGCTAAGAGGTAGAGTCAGATTCTTATCTAGAAATTTTTCACTGGACTTGGGAAATGCAGGCCATTAGTGATCTTGATGAGAAAATGAGAGGAGAAGAAAGGAAGAGATCAAATATAGACTGCCTTTTTTACAGGGGTATGGCAGGATGGATACTGTGCCATCTTCAAGTACCTTAGATTTTTTTTCCACAAAGAAATTTCTTTGTGAACAAAGGACTTATCAAAAGAATTGAACAGTAAATTATAATACTTCTTGAGCTCCCACTAACTTTACTATTCATTTGGCCATCAACAAGTAATCCTAGGCTGCATTTTTGTACTGTTTACTAGGTTTTTATATAGTATTCATACTATGAATTTATGTATTGTTTACTTGTATCCACAGAACTGGTGAAAGCTCTTTGAGAACAGCAGATATCAACACAAAAACTTTGTATCTCACATTGTATCAAACAGTATGCCTGGCATACATATACAATATACACAGTCAATTCAGTAACAAATATTTATATTGAACACGTATGTAGAGCACTATCTTAAATGTTCCAGAAACCTACAGGTAAAATACTATCTCTTGTGGCCTCAGTCTCTCTAAGCCCAACTCTGCAAGTGAAATCATTGCCCTCCCCTCTACGTGAAACCAGGGGTGAAAGTCTCCCTGGTGATGTGGGAAATGGCTCTCAGGGATGAATCCAGACCTGGCACCGTGGGTTCAACAATTACATCCTGACCAAAAAGGGGAAAAATAAAATATCCATGGCAGAGAGAGTTCAAAGAGAGTCGAGAAGCTACTCTAGAGGTTGCTCTTACGCAAGCTTTAGGTAGATCTTGCTACCTATTATAACCTGTCAACCCCCAACCAGGAACATTCCTGCCAATTCCTAAAGAACACCTAGGGCAATATGTAAGATTCCACAAGGGTTCCAGGCACTAGAGTAACTTTCCAGAAACCTACAACCTCCAGATGGGTCCCTGGTCCAGATAAGGCCTGAAACCTAGCTCAGCCTCTCCAGAACATCAGATAGTTCCATCTCCTTACCCCATATTAGTGACAAACCCTTCCAATATCAAAAATTTAGAATTGCCATAGCCCAAACAACTCCAATGAGAGGTATGGAAAGATCAAAAGTGATGGTGGAATTATACATAGAAGATAGGAATTAACAAGTGAATATGAATGCCGAATCATTAAATTGATATCTCTTTTAGTCTCCAGTATTTTAGAACAGCTAGAAGTAAAAACCTAAAATTGTGAAATTGTAACCCATGTCAAAGTCTGAAATATATTCTACAACTATTGTAGTGCTGTGCTTTGAAATTTGCAAAACTATATGACAAATACGTGTTAAATGTTGGGAGTTCTCTTATAAAGGACTACCCAACTGGAAATAGGGTGTTCTTTCCCTGAGAAACCAGCCTATAGAACAGAGGTCTGAATTCAGAATTCCTTGAACTTTCCAATAGCTTTTAGTCCCTTTTATCTTAATGTTTTTGTGATGTGGGAATGGTAGGAGCTAACATTACTGAGATTTAGTAGTACTGTTGTTTATTTGCTTTTCAGAACTATAATGTCAATGGCAACAAGATGCTGGGGATATTTGAATATATCTGGACACTTTCCCTGTGCTATTGGATGGATGTTTTATGTCATTTAAGTCACAATATGCCAAGAGCCAAAAAAGATGAAGATGATTTGATTAATCCTTAATGACAGAACTGGGCGCAAAGTTCTTATATGCAGTTTGGTGTCTCCAGCCTTTCTCTCTCTCTCTTTAATGCTTCTGCTGCTTTTTACAGGATATGATTTCTCATGCTGATAGAACAAGGGATTAAGGTAGAGGGTGAGGTGCTCAGTTCAAATGGTTTATTTGAACTTCGTTTCAGAAGTCTTCTCATTCTCTGGTCCCAGGATTCATGAGTAGGTCAATAAAAGTTCCTCAGATTCCAATTGCCAGATTGGTCTCTGTCCTAACCAAGGAAAACTCTACTACTGAAAATATCCCAGTAGCACACATAAAAGGCCCTTTAAAAATAATCATCTCCAAGCCTTATTCCCAGATATTAAGATTCAGAAGGTCTGAGGTGGGAGCTAGGGATAATATTTTGAAAAATCTCTCCAGGTGATGCTAATGTATTCCTTTGGTGTAAAACGAATCTATAGTTTCTAAAAAAATTTTAACAATATACCATATGTTCCAGATTAGACCAGTATGGGAAATCCTGGATCAAAGCCAGCCAAGTATCTATTTCTTATGAAACATTAGGAATGAGGGAGAGGAGTGACACAAGCCTACTCAGAACAGCCTCTCGCTTCCCCCTGAATCTAATCCTTTTTTTCCCAGGGAATGTGTGTCAGGAAACAGAGATTTAAAAATGGGTTCTTGAAGCCATTTCAAGAAGTAGAAGTAAAATATATGACAATATTACCATAATGGTCACGGTAGGGAAGGTAATGGAAATACACTTGTTTAAGATTATTATATTTGTAATAAGTTAAAGATGCATATTGTAATACAGAAATTACTAAAACAATAAATAACAAACAGGAAACTACAAATGTTGGAGAGGATGTGGAAAAATTGGGACACTTAGGTACTGCTGGTATAGCTGCCATGGAAGACAGTCTGGCGGTTCCTTAGAAAACTAAATATCAAGTTGCTCTATAACCCAGTGTCATGGTCAGGTTCATGTGTCAACTTTGCCAGGTGGTGGTATCCATTTGTCTGGCTGGACAAGTGCTGGCCTGTCTGTTTTTATGAGGACATTTCATAGAATTAAACCATGATCACATCTGCTGCATCCACAGCTGATTCCATTTGTAATCAGCTAAGGGGAGTGTCTTCTGCAGTGCGTGATATGTAATCTAATCAATGGAAGGCTTTTAAGGAGGATTTAGAAAAGACAGTCTCTCTTCTGTTTTGGCCAGCGAGCCTCTCTTGTGGAGTTCGTCCAGATCCTCCATTGGAGTTGTCAGCTTCACAGCTGTCCTACAGATTTTGGACTCTACGTTCCCATGGTTACATGAGACACTTTTATAAATTTCATATTTACGGATATTTCCTGTTATTCTGTTTCTCTCGAGAACCCTAACTAACACACCCAGCAATACCACTACTCAGTATATATCCAGAAGAGCTGAAAGCAGTGACATAAACAGACATTTGCACACCAATGTTCATAGCAACTTTATTCACAATTGCCAAAAGATGGAAACAATCCCAGTGCCCATCAACAAACGAGTGGATAAACAAAATGTGGTGTATAAATGTGATGGAACATTATGCAATAGTGAGATGAAATGGCATTCTGAAGCACATGACAAGATGGATGAAACTTGAGGACATAATGCTGAGTGAAATAAGCCATAAATAAAAAGAAAGATACTGTATGACTTCGCTTTTATGACCATGGTAAAGATAACTCAGAGGCTTATAATATAGAATATAGGAGACCTAGAGATACACAGAAGCTAGATAGATAATGAGGTTGAACTTAAATGTAAGGGAATGAATAGAAGTGAGGGCAGCTCATTAGTGTGTCTATAAGTAATATTCAAATTACTATTACTATTTTATTATTTTATTATATTACTATTTCAATATTCAAATTGTCATATTGAAGGTGAACATGATTGAAAAGGGTTGTATAGAGAGATGTATCCCACTGATTAATACTACAAATATAAATAAGTTCTTGTATGAACTACTTCAAAGGTATAAATGTTGTACAGTTTATAATATCAGGCTATAGGGGGGAAACTACTATTGTAGTAGGCAAAGCCTACTTAAAATTATGCCTAAAAGTCACCCCCAGAGAACCTCCTTTGTTGCTCAGATGTGGCCTTTCCTTCTAAGCCAACTCTGCAGTTGTACCCACTGTCCCCTCCTCTAGATGGGACCTGACTCCCAGGGGTGTAAATCTTGCTGGCAACGTGGGGCCTGACTCCCAGGAATGAGCCTGGCCCTGGCAATGTGGGAACAAGAAAGCCTTCTGGATGAAAAGTATGGAAAGAAATGGAACAAAATAAAGTTTAAGTGGCTGAGACATTTCAAATAGAGTTGAGAGGTCATTCTAAAAGTTATTCTTATGTAATATATAGATATCTGTTTTCAGTTTTTAGTGTGTTAGAGTAGCTAGAGAGAAATACGTGAAACTGTTGAACTCAAATCCTATGACCTTGATTCTTTTTTTTTAATATTTTTATTCACAAATCTCACATAGATACATTCCATACATGGTGTACAATCAATAGCTCATAATATCGTTAAATAGTTGTGTATTCATCACCATGATCACTTTTTAGAACATTTACATCTCTCCATAAAAAGAAATAAAAAGAAAAAATTCATACATACAATACCCCTACCCCTCTCTCTCTCATTGACCACTAGTATTTCCATCTGCCCAATTTATTTTACCTTTTATCCTCCCTATTATTTATTTATGTTTATCTAAATTTTTTTACTCATCTATCCATACCCTGGATAAAAGGAGCATCAGACACAAGATTTTTACGATCACATAGTCACGTTGTAAAAGTTGTATCATTATACAATAGTCTTCAAGAATCAAGGCTACTGGAACACACCTCAACAGTTTCAGGTACTTCCCTCCAGCCACTCCAATACACCATAACTTAAAAAGGGATTTCTATATAATGCATAAGAATAACCTCCAGGATAACATCTCGACTCTGTTTGAAATTTAAGTTATGGTGTCTATATAATGCATAAGAATAACCTCCAGGATAACATCTCGACTCTGTTTGAAATCTGTCAACTACTGAAATTTTATTTTGTCTCATTTCTCTCTTCCCCCTTTTGGTCCAGAATGCTTTCTCAGTCCCTTCATGCCAGGGCTTATCCTGGGAGTTCTGCCCCACATTGCCAGGGAGATGTACATCCCTGGCAGTCTATCCCACATGTGGGTGAAGACAGTGAGTTCACCTGCCAAGTTAGCCTAGAGAGAAAGGCCACATATGAGCAACAAAAGAGGTTCTCTGGGGGTGACTCTTAGCCCTAATTTTAAGTAGGCTTGCTTAGCCTATCCTTTGCTGGAATAAATTTCATAGAGGCAAACCCCAAGATCAAGGGCTCGGCTTATTTATTTTGTTGTCCCACTGCTTGCGAGAATATCAGAAATTCTCCAAATGAGGAAGTTGCATATTTCCTCCTTCCTCCCCAGTCCTCCAAGGGGACTTTGCAAATACTTCCTTATTCACTGCCCAAATTACTCTGGGATATATCGGGGCATCACACTAACCTAAAAACCAACAAGATCTCATGCCCTATTCAAGATTCCATGTACTTATGGTGTTCAATTAAACTGATCATACAAGTTAAATTAGGTAATGTGCTACCCAAAATATAAATTTTGCACCAAATAAACATCTCTCCCTATGTTTTCACACAAAAGTTGAAGTTTTTAAATATGGATGATATCATCCTTAACTTTGTATTCTGCTCTAATTTAGTCCTATTCAGATCAGCTTCATTCATATCTCTAGTTGAAGTCTGATCCCTTTTTCAACTTTTTAAACAGTTCCTGTATGGGGTACTGCTGACTTTCTAGCTTCAGAGCACTAAGTCTGAGTTTCAGATGTCATATAAATACCTGAAGTTTCTGGGAACAACCGGATTATATACAATCAGCTCAGTATCTCAGAATTTAGAATTAACAGTTACAACTCCTGAATGTATGTGACTGCTATAAGAGTTTATAATCTAGTTTTACAATAGACCCCAACCTGATAATCCATGCTCTCAACTTCAGTTCACTGAGTTGTTATATTATAATTAGTCTATATGATTGAGACATGATATTTGTCTTTCTGTTCCCGACATTTCATTCAACATACAGTCCTTAAGCTTTGTACACCTAGTTGCTTGCCCCACAACTTCATTCTTTCTAGTGTCCTTACAGTAGTCCACTGTATGTGTATACTATAGTTCCCCCTTCCATTCCTCAGTCATTGTACCCTTAGGTCACATCCATCCATTGTAAATCACAAACACTGTCCCAGTGGCCTTGATTTTTGAAGATGATTGAGTAACTATAGAGCTTATAAGGTGTTCCGTGTAATTGTGAAAACCTTGTGTCTGACACTTCCTTTATCCAGTGTGTGGACAGATGAGTAAGAAAAAAAAGAGACAAAAAATAAACAATAGGGGGGATGAGATGTTTTGAGTGTACATTTTTACTTTCATTTTTTAATTTTGGGGGGCAGTTAAAAATGTTCAAAATAGATAGTGATGATGATACTGTGAACCATAGTTGCATATTCATCATCATGATCATTTCTTAGAACATTTGCATCAATTCAGAAAAAGAAATAAAAAGACAACACAAAAATAAAACAAAAACAGAAAAAGAAAAAAAATTTACATACCACACCCCTTACCCCTCCCTTTCATTGATCACTAGCATTTCAAACTAAATTTATTTTAACAGTTAGTTATTAATGTTAAAATATTATTTATTTTTATTCCATATGTTCTACTCATCTGTTGGCAAGGTAGATAAAAGGAGCATCAGACACAAGGTTTTCACAATCACAGTCACATTGTGAAAGCTATATCATTATACAATCATCATCAAGAAACATGGCTACTGGAACACAGGAACACAGCTCTACATTTTCAGGCAGTTCCCTCCAGCCTCTCCATTACATCTTGTATAACAAGGTGATATCTACTTAATGCATAAGAATAACCTCCAGGATAACCTCTCGACTCTGTTTGGAATATCACAGCCATTGACATTTTGTCTCATTTCACTTTTCCCTCTTTTGGTTGAGAGTATTTTCTCAATCCCTTGATGCTGGGTCTCAGCTCATTCTAGAATTTTTCTCAATCCCTTGATGCAGAGTCTCATCTCAATCTAGGATTTCTGTCCCACGTTGCCAGGAAGGTCTACACCCCTGGGAGTCATGTCCCATGTAGACAGGGGGAGAGTGGTGAGTTTGCTTGTTATATTGGCTGGAGACAGAGGCCACATCTGAGCAACAAAACAGGTTCTCTTGGGGGTAACTCTTAGGCCTAATTTTAAGTAGGCTTGACCTATCCTTTGTGGCGTTAAGTTTCATGTGAACAAACCCCAAGACTGCGGGCTCAGCCTATAGATTTGGTCGTCTGCACTGCTTGTGAGAATATCAATAATTCAACTTGAGGAGGTTGAGTTTTCCCCTGTTCTCACCATTCCACCAAAAGACTTTGCAAATACTTTTCCAGTCACTGATCAAATCACTCTGGGATTCAACGGGGCATCACTCTGGACAAACCAACAAAATCTAATGTCCTACCCAAGGTTCCAGGTACTTAGGTTGTTCAACCAACTATCTACATAAGTTATATTAGGAGATGCACTAGTCAAAATATAAACTTTGTACCAAATAAACATTTTTTGCTTTAGTCTCACACATAAGTTGAAATTTTAAAATATGAATTACCATCTATTTTCAGCACCCTGCAGTAATGACATTCCTTTGTTCTTCCTCATGCACAAACATTTTTAAAATTTGTACATTTAGTCATTATCATTATACACTCTAGGCATTCCTAGATTATACCATCTCAATCTTTATCATCTATCTTTCTTTGTGATTTCATTTATGCCCCCAGCCCTCCTTCCTCTATCATTCTCACATGCAGCTTCATTCAGTGTTTTAACATAATTGTATTACATTTAGGTAGTCTTATGCTATCCATTTCTGAATTTTTATAATTTTCCTGTTGCACAATCTGTATCCCTTCAGCTCCAGTTACCCAATATCTTCCCCTATTTCTATGTCCTGATGGTCTCTGTTACTAACAAAATATTCCAAGTTTATTCACTAATGTCAGTTCATATCAGTGAGACCATACAGTAGTTGTCCTTTTGTTGTTGGCTAATCACACTCAGCATAATGTCCTTAAGGTCCATCCATGTTGTTACATACTTCATAACTGTATTCTGTCTTACAGCTGCATAATATTCCATCATATGTATATGCCACAGTTTATTTAGTCACCTGTCTGTTGATGGACATTTTGGCTGTTTCCATCTCTTGGTAATTGTAAATAATGCTGTTATAAACATTGGTGTGCAAATGTCCATTTGTGTCCTTGCTTTCATGTCCTTTGAGTAAGACAGCATATAGATGGGTCTTGTTTTTTAATCCATTCTGCCAGTCTATGTCTTTTGATTGGGGAGTTTAATCCATTAACATTTAGTGTTATTACTGCATGGGTAGTACTTTCTTCTACTCTTTTGCCTTCTGGATTTTATATGTCATATCTGATTTTCCTTCTTTTTACCTTTATTCATAGTCTTCCTTTCTACACTCTTCTCCACACCTCTCTCATCTGTCTTCATATCTGACTCTAGTGTTCCCTTTAGTATTTCTTGCAGAGCTGGTCTCTTCGTCACGAATTCTCTCAGTGATTTTTTGTCTGAAAATGTATTAATTTCTCCCTCATTTTTGAAGGACAACTTTGCTGGATATAGAATTCTTGGTTGGCAGTTTTTCTCTTTTAATAATTTAAATATATCATCCCACTGTCTTCTTGCCTCCATGGTTTCTGCTGAGAGATCTATGCATAGTTTTATTGGGCTTCCCTTGTACGTGATGGTTTGCTTTTCTCTTGCTGCTTTCAAGATTCTCTCTTTCTCTTTGACCTCTGACATTCTGATTAGTAAATGTCTTGGAGTACATCTATTTTGGATCTATTCTCTTTGGGGTACACTGCACTTCTTGGATCTGTAATTTTAAGTCTTTCATAAGAGTTGGGAAATTTTCAGTGATAATTTCCTCCATTAGTTTTTCTCCTCCTTTTCCCTTCTCTTCTCTTTCTGGGACACCAACACGTATATTCATGCGCTTCATATTGTCTTTCAGTTCCCTGAGTCCCTGCTCATATTTTTCCATTTTTTTCCCTATAGTTTCTTTTTCTTGCTGGATTTCAGATGGTCCATCCTCCAGTTCAGAAATCCTATGTTCTGTCTCTCAAAATCTACCATTGTAGGTTTCCATTGTTTTCTCATCTCTTCTACCTTGCCTTTCATTCCCAAAAGTTTTGTGATTTGTTTTTTCAGACTTTCAATTTCTTCTTTTTGTTCATTCCTTGCCTTCTTTATATCCTCCCTCAATTCATTGATTTGGTTTTTGATGAGGTTTTCCATGTCTGTTCGTACATTCTGAATTAATTGTTTCAGCTCCTGTATCTCATTTGAATTGTTGGTTTGTTCCTTTGACTGGGCCATATCTTCAATTTTCCTAATGTGATTTGTTATTTTTTGCTGGTGTCTAGGCATTTAATTACCTTAATTAGTTTATTCTGGAGATTGCTTGCACTTCTTTTACCTAGGGTTTTCTTGCTGGATGAATTTGTTGTCTATCTGTCCTTTGACATTCAATTCAGCTTTATCTGGACCTCTAGCTTAAGTTTTGTTTAACAGAGGAGAATTTTTCAGTACTTGTTTTCTTGTTTCTTGCCCTGCTTGTATGGTGTCTTTCCCCCACACACACTTAGGAGGGTCTACTTAGGAGTTATAGACCACAGCCAGATTTTCCCAGACCAAACTGGCCTCCTATCAGGAGGAAAGAGTCACCTGCATTGGTTTTCCATGAGGGTGAGACCCAGCAGGTTGAAAGACTTTCCTGTGAAGTCTCTGGGCTCTGTTTTTCTTATCCTGCCCAGTATGTGATGCTTGTCTGCCTGCAGGTCCCACCAGCATAAAATGATGCGGTACCTTTAACTTTGGCCGGGGGCATGGTGGAGACAGAGGAGAGGTTGTAGGCTGGTTTTAATGGCTTCAAATTACCAAACCCTGGTGTCTGAATTCCTTGAGGGAGGGATTCCACCTGAGTTGGGCTTCACCTCTCCCCTGGGGAATGCACAGGCTCCAGACAAGCCCTGAAACGAGTTTGTTTCTGCCTATGCCTGGGGCAGTTGCAGCCTGAGGAGCCCTGCCACTCTATCCAAAGGCAGTCAAGCCTTTGTAGAAACACAGCCACAAAAAACTCTGTTTCCTTCTCTTTTTTTCCTTTTTTCCTCAGCCCTGCCCCCTTGGCGCCTGGGCAAGAATGAGCAACCTCTGCTTTGACCAGGTTCACCTGAGCTGGGGGCCTATTTTTAGTAGTCAGAATTTGTTAGTTAATTCCACAATTGGCGTTCGGTTGGGCTCAGCCCCTGTTGCTGGTAACGTCTCTTTTCTTTCCCTCTGGGAAGCAGCCTGTTGGGGAGGGGCACTGGCCACCGCGGCTTGGGGAACTCACAGTTCTGGGGGGCCTCGCAGCTGATCCAGCTGGTTCAGATTGGGGTACACTGTGTGTCCAGTCACTGACGTGACCCCAGGAGCTGTTCTGTACTGTGTCTTGTTATTTAGTGGTTGTTCTGGAGGACGAACTAAAACGCGCACATTGTTAAGCTGCAATCTTGGCCCTTCCCCCATTACATATTTTTAAAATCACTTCTTAGTAATAAAGATTTTTCACAGAGGCCAGCACTTTGGTTATAATTCATATTTACTATCCTGGGGACTTAGAGTAGCTATTAAGACCCCCTGATATCCTACCATTTATTTATAAATACCAAAGTTTGCAGATTGTTCACTGATGACATTCAGTCCAGGCTCTGATACCCTACCTTTTTGGTGGTTTATCATAAATAAATATCCCCAGTTTTCCTGTTTATGTCAATTCTGACTAAATTATAGATACAGTAGTTTTGGGGGGAAATGACATTTTCCAAAGAAAATAATCACTTACAATTCCATACTGTGGTTATTGGATTTGTTACATCACTACATAAAAATAATTTTTTATTGATTCCTTCAGGATTAATATATCAAACTATGCAAGCAGAGTGCACTGTTTGAAAAATACATTCTTGTTGCACACAATCTTTTTCCGAGGTCTCTCTTTGAATGGGCAATATAAGGTCTATACTTTTGGATTAACAATAGCACTGTTTGCATTGGACAGTGGTCATTTGCTATGACTGCACCAAATGGTTTCCAGAAGCAAATAGGCAGGTTAGAGTAGAATAGCACAAATAGCCCTAGCTAAGGGTTTATATAAATTAATAGGAATAACATTAAAACTCAACAGAAAAGTGAGCTAATACATAACCAGATAATTACCAGAAGTACACAGGTTACTTAAAAATCAATAAAAATTGTCAGAATAGCTAGCTGATTTAGTTTTCTGGCTGCTGAAGCAGATACCATGCAATGTGTTGGCTTAAACGATGGGAATTTATTAGTCATGGTTTTCAGGCTAGGAAAAAGTCCAAATCGAGGCACCATCTAGACAGTACTTTCTTCCTGAAGACTAGTGTTTTGGGGCTAGCTGCCAGGGATCCTTGGTCCTGGGCTTCTCTATCACATGGCAATACACATGGCAGCCTTTCCTGGCCTGTCCATTCTCTTACAGGTTCTATTGATATTCAACTTCCAGTTGCTTCCTATGTGGCTTTCTCATTCTCTGTATGAATTTCATCTGCTTATAAAGGACTTCAGTAACAGGCTTAAGACCCCTATGGATTAAGTTGGCCCATAGCTTAACTGAAGTCAACTCCTCAAAGGTCCTGCTTACAATGAGATCACACCCTCAGGAATAGATTACGTTTAAGAACATGTTTTTCTGGGATACATGGCTCAAATCTATCATGCTAGTAATCTATAAATGCAAATTAAAACAATATGAAACACAGTGTTTCTCCTTTCAATTAGTGTTAACTAATATTGGGTAGACTGGAATTAAATTTTCATGCACTGTGATAGAAGTATAAATCACTGCAAACTTTATGAAAAGCACTTTGGAAATATATATTAAAATCTTGAAAATCCTTACCATTTGATCTGAAAATTCTCCTAGAAATCTACTGCAAGGGAAATTTTTAAATTAAATCTTAAAAATGATCAAGTTATTATTTATAAAAGTCAATATAATTTTAAAACCTTATTATGTAAAAATAAATTGAATAGATAATACATCTACATAATAAAAAATTATCAAGCCGTTTAAAATTATGTTTTTGAACTATATTGCCTTTGATGGTGCCCCAAGTTTCTGACAGCTACCTATTATCTGGATTCCCCTTCTTTAGATGTACCATGATAAATTTTTCCTTTCTCCTATTGGGGCATTCAGGTAGTTTCTAACCTTTTCCCATTTAAAGAACACTCAAGCAAGATTTCTGCAGACATTGAGATGAACACTAGAAACTAAGAAACATCCTGAAAGACAGCTTCAAAACTAAATCCTAAAGTTATTAAAGCAAATAAACAAATTTATAAGATCAACATGCAAAAATCAGTGTCATTTCTATACACCAGCAACGAACAATTCCAAAAGGAAATCAGGAAGACAATTCCACTTACAATAGCAACTAAAAGTATAAAATATCTAGGATTAAATTTAGCAAAGACTGTAAAGAACTTGTACACATCTCTATAAAATTTTGCTTATGGAAAAAATAAAGAAAACCTAAATAAATGGAAAGATTCTGTGGTTCATGTGTTGGAAGACTTGATATTATTAAGACGTCAGTACTACCTATGGTAGATTGAATTGTGTACTCCAATGAAAGACATGTTCTTAATCTTAATCTATGTTCCTGTGGATGTGATCTCATTTGTAAATAGACACTTTGGATTTAAATTAAGATGTGGATGCATTTGTTATTAGGATGTTATAAGATCCTATTTAGGCCAAATGAATCAGGGTGGACCTTAATCTATATTGCTCTAGGCTTTATAACCAGAAGCTCATAATCAGAGAAAATCACAGGAGATCAAGGACATGCCATGTAACAGAAGGCAGAGATGGAAGCCAGAGTAACCCAAGGATTGTGACAAGCCAGAACCAGAGCACTACACACACTGGGGAAAAAACATGACATTGCTGACACTTTTATTTTGGACTTCTAGTCTCCAAACTTTGAGCTTCTAAAGGCTTACTGTTTAAATCTACCCATTATGTGGTATTTGTCATTGCAGCCTCACAAAACGAGACAGTTTTTGATACTAGGAATTGGAATGCTGCTTACAAATACCTTAAAATGTAGATGTACATCTGGAATTGGGTAATGAGTTGTGCTGGTTTGAAAGTAATACCCCAGAAAAGCCACACTTTAATCTTAATCCAGTCTTGCAGGAGCAACTGTTCCTTTTCATCTTGATTCAATATTGCGGGTTGGAATGTTTTGATTTGATTATCTCCATGGAGATGTGGCGCATCCAATTGTGGGTGTGATCTTCGATTAGATGGAGATGTGACTCCAGCCATTCCAGGTGGGTCCTGATTAGTTTACTGGAATCCTTTAAAAGAGGAAATATTTTGGAGAGTGTCAGAAATGACAGAGCCAACAGAAACTTCAGAGCTGACAGTGAGAGCAGAGACATGGATGTTTGGAGATGCTTGGAGCCCAGCAGACGTTGCCGTGTTCCTTCCCATGAGATATTAAGCAAGCCAGAACCTCTAGAAAGCCCAGGGAAGCCAAGAGATGAAAGCCAGATCCAGATAAGCAAAGTGAGGAACCCCCACAGTAACAGAGGCTGAAAGCAATAGAGCCCAGGAGGAAGGGACGAGCAGATGCCAGCCACGTGACTTCGCAGCTGACAGATCTGTTCTAGACCCATCAGCCTTTCTTGAGTGAAGGTAACCTCTTGTCAGTGCCTTAATTTGGACACTTACACTTCCATAGAACTGAAAATTTGTAATTTATTAAATTCTCCTTCTTAAAAGCCATTCCAGTTCTGGTATATTGCATTCCAGCAGTTTCCGAACTGGTATATTGCATTCCAGAGTACAGATAGAGGAATTCAGAGGTACTTGGTTAAAAAGAAAAAAAGGAAGAAAAAAAAAAGCCTAGATTGCTTTCTAGAAGTCAAAGGTAGAGATATGGGCATTAAAGTCAATTCTGTTGAGGACTCAGAAATAAGTGAGGGTGTAGAAAAATTTTCTATACTCTTGGAGAATACATAATTGGTCATGAACAGTGTGTGAGTAGAAATATGGACATTTAAAGGTACTTCTGGTGAAGGCTTAGAAGAAAATAATGAATGTGTTTTTGAAAACTGAAAGAAAAGTGGTTCTTATTATAAAAGTAGTGTTTTAGTTTGCTAAAATTGCAGAATGCAATACACCAGAGATGTACTGGCTTTTATAAAGGGGATTTATTTAGTTACAAATTTATAGTTCTTTGGAGGAAAGACATCTGGCTTTCTTGTGGCTTTTTCTGTCACACAATGATGTCTGCTGGCCTTCTATACTTGTTTCTGGACTCCAGTGGCTTTCCCTGGGACATGTTCTTTCTGTATCACCAATCATCTGAGTCTGGGCTGCTGAACTCTATTCTGACTTCTCCTTTTAAGCCTCACTTATTGAAGAAGGCACTCCTCTTAGCCAGTCACAGTTGTAATCAGCCATAGATGAAATTCACATGCTTAAGTCCATAGCAGCATAACAAGTGGGCACCATCACCTGGCCAGGCTGACACCTGAATCTAATTACCAGAGAGTCTACCCCTTGTTAACTTGTCAACCATACAAATCACCTTAAACCATACTTAATCTCTAAATAGAAAACCATAACAGACAGTTTTTCCTACAAATGTTCATCTGTCCAGCAGACAATACTAAATCTTTCCATATACAAAATACATTCATTTGATCTCAATATCACAAAACCCTTAAATCATTGCAGTAACAATACAAATACAATACTGTGCCAGTTTGAAAGGATGTATGGACCCTAGAAAAGCCATGTTTTAAACAAAATCCTGTTTTGTAATGGCAGAATAACCCCTTTTCAATACTGTATGTTTGTATCTATAATTAGATAATCTCCCTGGAGATGTGATTTATCAAGAGTGGTTGTTAAACTGGATTAGGTGACAACATGTCTCCACCCATTTGGGTGGGTCTTGATAAGTTTCTGGAGTCCTATAAAAGAGGAAACATTTTGGAGAATAAAAGCGATTCAGAGAGAGCAGAGCAGAACGACATAGCCACGACAAGCAGAGTCTGCCAGCCAGCGACCTTTGGAGATGAAGAAGGAAAATGCCTCCCAGGGAACTTCATGAAACAAGAAGCCGGGAGAAGAAGCTAGCAGATGATGCTGTGTTCGCCATGTGCCCTTCCACTTGAGAGAGAGACCCTGAACTTCATTGGCCTTCTTGAACCAAAGTATCTTTCCCTGGATACCTTTGATGAGACATTTCTATAGACTTGCTTTAACTGGGACATTTTCTCAGCCTTAGAACTGTAAACTAGCAACTTATTAAATTCCCCTTTTTAAAAGCCATTCTGTTTCTGGTATATTGCATTCCGGCAGCTAGCAAACTAGAACAAATACCAACTAAAAAATAGTGCAAAATCTCATCAAAGTCAGTTACAGGCATGTTCTGTCCCAAGGCAAAATTCTCTTCTGTCTATGGGCCTGTGAAGTTAGAGCTAGTTATCTGCTTCCAATATACAAAAAAGGAGCAGTCATAGGATAAATGATCCCATTGTCATAGGGAGAAATTGGAAGGAAAGCAGGTATCACCAGACCTAAACAATTCTGAAAACCTGCAGTCCCACCATTTCCAAGGGTCTACACAGCAGCTCTGTTCTCTCCAAACACTGGGATAAGGGTTGCAACATTGGGGAACATTGGAGAAACCACCCTTTTCTTGGCCCCACCCTCCACAAGCATCTGGATGGCACCCAGATTCTCTGCCATATCCAGAGGCACACAGATGCATGTATGCTCAACGCCTTCAGAACAATGGGGTAGCATCAAGGCTCTTCCCAATCCCTGGGGAATATGCTCAATCCTCTTTGAGGCCTGGGGCACCAGAACTCTTCCTGAACATCGAGGTGGAGAGCCTTCCCTTTGCCTCTAGAGCAAACTCACCATCTTTACATGCACAATTGGATCCACTCTCCCAACCTGAGTTTTCTTGGTGTCAGTCCTTAGCTGCCATGGTTCTGCCTCTGAGGCTATTATTCCTTCTACCTGTACATTTTCTGTCCCTCCCTGTCCAGAGTGGCAGGGTTCCATTTATAAATTCTCATGAAAAATGTATTGACTTGGCATGTAGCATACAGGGATCAAGGCCATCAGACAATAGTACCTTCCACATATCCTTTCTGGATAACTCCATTTCCAATCCTAGCTTGTCTCGTTATGGCTAACTTGTTTCATGTTTGGTTAAATCCTCAAGTGGGGCACTATTCTCTGGGGTCTCCTTTTCTGGAAGCCCAGTAATTTCCAGACCATCAATTTCTGGTTTCTTTGCACCCAAAAGTTCAGTCTTCAGCTTATCTTTTTTGTGTTACATTTTACTATAAGCTGCAAGGAGAAACCAGGCTGCATCCTCTCCATTTAGCTTGAAAATTTCCCCATCCAAGTATCCCAAATCATCACATTCAAATTCTTCCTTCCATAGAGCACCAGGAATCAATTTTGCAATACATTCTGCCACTTCAAAACAAGGGTCACCTTCCTTCCAATCTGTAACAGAATTTAGCGTCCATATTTCTTCTAACAGTGTATTCAAAGCAATCTAGGTATTCTCTATCAAGCTCCTCACAATTCTTACAGAATCCTCCCCTTATCCACTTAAAAAGCCATTCCAACATGTTTGGTATTTGCAAACATAGCAGCACCCACTCCCAGTACCAAAATCTGTTTTAATTTGCTAAGACTGCCAGAATGCAATACACCAGAGATGGACTGTCTTTTATAAAGGGGATTTATTTAATTACAATTTTACAGTTCTTCAGATAAAAGGCAGCTGGCTTTCCTCTGGCTTTTTCTGTCACATGGGAAGGCACACAGTAACATATGCTGGCCTTCCCTCTTGGCTTCTTGGTTCCAACATCTTTCTGTGTTTACACCTCCAAACATCTAGGTCTGAGCTGCTGAGCTGTCTTCTGACCTCTCCTTTTAAGTCTCACTTATTGAGGAAGGCACTCCCTTAGCCAATTGCAGATATAATCAGCAACAGATGAAATTCACAGGCTGATAGTTTAAGTCCATAGCAACAAGATGGTGGCTTAGCGAGGTGTGGGATTTAGTTTGTCCTCCAGAGCAGCTAATAAATAGCAAGAGACAGTACAGAACAACTGTTGAGGCCACGTCAGTGACCAGACACACAGCATACCCCAGTCTGGAACAGCTGGACCAGCTGCAAGCCCCCCCAGAACCTTGAGTTCCCCAAGCCGTAGTGGCCAGCACCCCTCCCCTACAGGCTGCTTCCCAGAGGGGAAAGGAGACTTTACCAGCAGCAGGGGCTGAGCACAACCAAACACCAATTAGGGAATTAATTAACAAATTCTGACTACTAAAAATAGGCCCCCAGCTCAGCTGAACCTTGAGTAAAAGCAGAGGTCGCTGGTCTTTGCCCCAGTGCAGAGGGGGTAGGGCTGACAGAAAAAGAAAAAAAACAAGTTTTTTTTGGATCTGAAAAGGTCTGGGCCCTGCAGGAAAGGAGGGGGCACATAGGACCTGGAGATACACAGAGCAATGTACCAGCTTAAGCTCTTGGTTGGCAAACCTGAGGAAAGGGGTCCTGCTCCAAAAAAGATTTTTCTTTTTCTCTTTTGTGGCTGAGTTTCTATGGATTGATTACTCTTTGTATACAGCTGCAAGGCTTCTCGGGCTCCACTGCCCCAGGCATAAGCAGAAACAGACTTGTTTGAGAGCTTATCTGGAGCCTGTGCCTTCCCCAGGAGAAGGGTGGGGCTCAGCTCAGGTGGAATCCCTCCCTCAAGGAATTCAGACCCCAGGGTCTGGAAAAGGGAAGCAATTAAAGCCAGCCTACAACCTCTCCTCTGTCTTCACCATGCTCCCAGGAGGGAGAGTCTGCTGAAGTTAAAGGTACTGCTTCACCTTATGCTGGTGGGACCTGCAGGCAGAAAAGCGCCATATACTTGGCAGGGTAGAAAAAATGCAGAGTCCAGAGACTACATAGGAACACCTTTTAATCTTTTGGGTTTCGCCCTCAGGGAAAACTGATTCAGATGACTATTTCCTCCTGAGAAGAGATCAGTTTGGTCTGCGAAAATCTGACTGGGGTCTATAATACCCTAAGTCAACTCTCCTAAGGGATGGGGGAAAGACAACACACAGGCAGGGCAAAAAAAAAAAAAAAAAACTGAAAAATTCTGATCTATTAAACAAAACCTAAGCTAGAGGACTAGAATAAGCTGAACTGAATGTCAAAGAACAGATAGACAACAAAGTCATCCAGCAAGAAAATCATAGGAAAAAAAAAAGTGAAAACAATCTCCAGAATAAGCTAATTAAGGTAATTAAATGCCCAGATGCCAGCAAAAAATAACAAATCACACTAGGAAAATTGAAGAAATGGCCCAGTCAAAGGAACACATCAACAATTCAAATGAGATACAGGAGTTGAAACAATTAATTCAGGATGTTGAAGCAGACATGGAAAACCTCATCAAAAAGGATCAATGGGGTGGGCCACAATGGCTCAGCAGGCAGAGTTCTCACCTGCCATGCCAGAGACCTGGATTCAATCCCCAGTGCCTACCCATGCAAAAAAAAAAAAAAATCAAGTCAATGAATTGAGGATGATATAAAGAAGGCAAGGAATGAAATAAAAGAAGGAATTGAAAGTCTGAAAAAACAAATCACAGAACTTATGGGAATGAAAGGCACAGTAGAAGAGATGAAGAAAACAATGGAAACCTACAATGTCAGATTTCAAGAAGCAGAAGATAGAATTAGTGAACTGGAGGATGGGACATCTGAAACCCAACAAGCAAAAGAAAATATAGGGAAAAGAATGGAAAAATAGGAGCACGGACTCAGGGAATTGAATGACAACATGAAGCATATGAATATACATGTTGTGGGTGTCCTAGAAGGAGAAGAGAAGAGAAAAGGAGGAGAAAAATTAATGGAGGAAATTATCACTGAAAATTTCCCAACCTATAAGTCCATAGCAACAGAACAACTGGGCACTGTCACCTGACCAAGTTGACACCTGAATCTAACTGCTTCAAGTAGAAAACAGTTTGGCAGAATTGTGTTCTGATGTCAGATGGAAAGCAGAACTTGTAAGTGATGAACTTGAATGCTTAGTTGAGATTTCCAAGCAAAGTGTGGAAAGCACAGTCTGTTTTCATCTTGCTGCTTACAGTAAACTGCAAGGGAAAAGGGACAAACTGAGGGCAGAGTTGTTAAGCACAGAGGAACCAGAAGTTAATTTAGAAAATTATCAGCCTACCCAGATAGCATATGTTGAGAAAAGAGTCAGAAGCAGCTTTCAGTGCCCTCCCCCAGATCTTGGAAGGGAGTCCCAAGAACCCTTTGCTAGGGAGGTTTGGCATATAACTCATGGATCCAGTCATCCATTTCAGAGGAAGTCAGGATTGGAAATGTATTCATCTAGGAAGGATATGTGGAAAATCCTTTTGTCTGATATCTTGGAACTCTGAACTGCATGGAAAACCAATATAGTTTTTGAGAAACATTGAATGTGCAGAAATAGTGCCAACCTGCATTAAGAGGAACAAAGATATAAAAGAGGAAATAAAAGAAAAAATTGCTTCAAGGACAGAGCCATTGTGCCAGTTTGGAACTGTTGTGTGCCCCAGAAAAGTCATGTTCTTTAATCTTCATTCAATATTATTGGGTAGGATTTTTTTTATTAAGTTGTTTCCATGGAGATATGACTCACCCAGTTGTGAGTGGGCCCTTTGATTAGGTGGTTTCAATGGAGATGTGTCTCCACCTATTCAAGGTGGGGTTGTTTATTGGAGTTCTTTAAAAGGGAACCATTTTGGAAAAAGCTTTGCAGCTGACACAGATGAGAGACCCTGGAGATACAGAAGGAAAATGCCCCTGGGGAAGCCTAATGAAAGGAGAAGTTGGGAGAGAAAGATAGCAGACATTGCCATGTGCCTTCCCAACTGACAGAGATGTCCAGAAGCCAAGGACCTCAGCAGACACCAGCCATATTCCTTCCCAGCTGAAAGAGGTGTTCTGGACCCATCAGTCTTTCTTGAGTGAAGGTATCTTTACCTGGATGCCTTAGTTTGGACATTTTTGTAGTCTCAGAACTGTACACTTGCAACTTAATAAATCCCTTTTTAAAATCCACTCCATTTCTGACATATTGCATTCCAGAAGCTTTAGCAAACCAAAAAAAAAAACACATGGAAACAGAGTTCTGGACCAAAGGCATATCCTCTTGTCAAGAGAGAGGAGGTTCTGCCTGTCTCTTTGAATAGGGCGGGATTTTTGCCCCAGAAGTTGGAGGGGACAGATGTTCTACCTCAGTGTTAAAGGAGAGTTTGGTTTCTACCCTAATGCTCAGAGAGGGTGGGGCTAATGTCCCAGTTTTGGGGCAAAGCATAGCTGGAAAGTGCTTGGAAAGGGTTGTGCTGCCTCTCCAGAAGGCCCAGAGGACAGAGTATCAATCCACTGATGTCTCTTAGACCTTAAAATCGAATAGAGTTTGCCCTGCTGGATTTCAAACTTGCCTGGATCTTGTGGCCCCTATTTTTCTTCCAATTTATCCTTTCTAGAATGGGAATGTTTATCTTATGTCTGTCCACCACTGTATTTTGGAAATAGATTACTTGTTTTATAATTTACTGGAATCCTTAAAAGAGCTCACAGAGAGAGAGAGAAAGCTCAGAGCCAACAAAGAAAACAGATAGGCAAAACCAAGAAACAGATATTTGAAGATCCTAAGCTAAGAGATGAAACCCACAGTCTGCCCCAGAGAAGCTAAGCGAGAAATCACAGACACTTAGAGTGAAAGCCACTGGAAACAGGAGCTGAGAGAGCTGTTTGAAACCAGAAGCAAGGAGAGAAGGACAGCAGGCATTGCCATATGCCTTTCCATATGACAGAGAAACCCTGGGCACCATTGGCCTTTCTTCAGAGTTAAAGTATCTTTCTCTGGATGACTTAATTCAGACATTTTCATGGCCTTAAGATTGGAAATTTGTAACTTAATAAATCACCTTTGAAAAAGCCAATCCATTTCTGGTATATTGCATTCCAACAGCTTTAGCAAACTGAGACAGCCTTTATAGCTTCCTTTCAAACTAGAAGAAATACTCACAGTTATTCTCATTATCCAACTCTCAGGACTTCATATTTGTATTGAAATTTCATGTTTATGCTCCCTAAAGTCTCCACAAACAAGTCCAGAAATTGCTCAGGGACAAACTTACTTTCTTATGGGAAATTAAATCCCTCTGAGGTATTTGCATGTAGCCTTGCCACAGGAGACAAGGAGCAAGCATAGATATTTCATCCCAGAAGTAAAGAATTCCCATGTATAGTTGAAGATGCCAAAAAAAAAAAAAGACAGGCAAACATAATTACTTAAGATGGACCCTAGACAAGATACCATATTAATACCCTTGTGTCCATTTATGTACTTGTTTGATTTATTTCTTACTTTATCCAATTATTCTTTCCTACCCTCCACCATTGTGTTAATCTGAAATAGAAAGAACAGGGAAAGGAGGCAGATTAAAGCCATAAAGTAATAGAGTTTTATTTTGTTTTGCCAGGAAAATGAAATTTACAGCTTGGAGTCTGAAGGTGGCCACTATATTGTTTAGGAATCTGGTTACAAGTAATAAAAAACAACGCAGCAAAATTAGAGATATGTTGGAATATGAATCTATTTACAGATTTGGGGGGGTTCATTTGCATAAAACTGTCTCTTGTGGGCATATACAGGGTCTTCACCGTTCTTCAGGCAGAAGCGAGGGCTGCCTCTGCTGGTAAGGGATGCTCCATGGGTTTGGGTGTTTTACAATACTAGGAGACGTCCAAATCTTCCCACATAGCCCCATTCCAAGCCACAGGATCCTACTCTTTCCTGATCAGTGTCCTAAAACTCATAATAGCAGTGCTTGACATTATAGCTATTGAATGATAGAGTGAGAGGCATGTCAACACAGACCTGGCAGCCCTGAGTTGCAATTGATTTGAAATTCACACTCCTAGAATAGACAGAATTCCTTGGTTCTTTGAAAATGTCTTAAATGCAACTTTAAGTCTTTGAGTTTATAATTGCTTTATTGTCTTGGTATAGTTAAAAGCAATCATTCAACTCCATAGGGTTTCTTCTTCCTTCTTTTCATATTGTTCCTTGGGTGTGGCCATTCACTCTTTCAAAAGCTTACCATCAATGGGCTTGTTATTCCAATTAACTACCAAGTGATGACTGAATTAACAGTTTTGCCACTGACACCATTGACTGCCAACCCCATACATCTCATTGCCTTCAGTTCCAGTCAGATCTAATAACAAATCTTAGATCCCCATGTTCTCAAGGGTCTCTTGCCTACCACCACTTTAAGGGTCAGAGTTTTAATTACAAAAAAATGAAGAATGTACCATGATTAACTTAAACAGAAAAAGACATTGCCAGAAAGGATTTGCTAAAGACATTAGGTAACTTACAGAATCATTGAGAGGGCCAGAGGAACAAATTTGAGGCTAAACTTCCTGAAGCAATATTCAAAGCCAAACCACAGAACTGGCTACAGCTCTGCCACAGAGTGCTGAGAACTGAATGCAGTAAATTCAACCTTACTGTAAGTATAACTGCTTCCTACACTGAGGCCACTTCTGCATCAAAGACTCACTGTTGCCATCATTTCTGTTTCCAGAAACCATACACCACTGTCACTACCTGCATCAGCAAAGAGGGATCCCCACACAGAGTCTATTTCATCAACTGGTCACTTCCAAGTCAAAGCCTAATACTTTGCATCTTGATTGTTATAATGAGGGAAATATGTCCATATTTTTCAGAAAGAAAGAATAAGAATTTGAATTCTGACTTCTTGGTAGGAGATTATTCCAACCCAATTCTTGAAGGGCTCAGGTCAGCACAGACTCAAGACCAAAGAACATACTAGGCACAGAGTCAGACATGGGTTTTATTAGGACTTACGAACAGGAGAGGGTCTCTAGTGGTGGCCATCTGGAAAATGAAGGTACCTCGCAAAGCTGGGAGTCCAAAAGGCAGCTTATAAGGCTTTAGGAGAAAGACATTCCTTGGGGTATGAGAACAGAGTTTCACCAGGGTCTCATGACACAGCGATTCGGAGATTTGTTATCAACAGTGATCGGGGAGAGGAATTTTAATGTTTTACAAGATAAGTGGTTTATGATACCATCTGTACATTCTTTCCTCCTGAGAGGTCTGTTGGCCTGTAACTTCCATCCCAATCACCTAGGCAGCTACGTGCAGCAACTTACTCTCAATATGGAAGAGGAGCGTTGGCCCTGGGTCTCCACAGAGAAGCAGATTTTTAATGTGGAAATTTACCCAACTGTAGGAAGGTCATTCCATGAGTGATGGGAAGCCACAAATATGGCAACTGTCTACTACTGTGACAGAATTAAAATAACTCACATTAATACTTGAGTTCTAGTAATATCCAGCTACTATAGTCTTTTACAAGACAGCATGGTAGTAGAACTTATCCTGGGAGTCAAGAAACCTAGGTCTCCTTGTAGCTTTGCTTCTTACCAACAGTGCCTTGAAGGGGGTTAATTAACACTTTTGTGTCTGAGTTATTTCATCTGTACAGTAAGAAATCTTAATTAGATCATCTCCAAAGTTCCTTCTGGCTTTAATGTATTTATATTTCTTTTAATGTAAACTCATGATACTGTAATTTTGAATTGAAGAAGCATCAAGCTACTATTTGTACCTGTCACTGTTCATAAAACAGTGCAATTTGTACAAAACAGACATAGACCTTTCTCTCTAGAAGTACATGTTCAAGGATCAATAATAGTTACTAGAGAGTAGTATTTAGGAATATATTGGGCAAAGATTTAAGACAAATGAACCAGTTCATTTACTTTAACAGAGCATTTAGTTATGGGAATTGCATGTTGAGGTGAAATGAATGGCTTTTCTTCAGTTAATGGAGCATCACAGGTCATTTTAATGATGGAAGGAATAGCCTGGAACATTGAGCCAGGCAATTTTCCCAAAGATGTCATAGCTAGGATTCCAGTGTAGGTGTGTGATAAATGGATCAAGATAGCATTACATTTTCTGGGAAGCATGAAATGGATGAGGGAGATGAATGCAAGAATACATAGAGGCACAGAAGGTTAAATGGCAAAGGTCACTTTGGTGAAATCTTTGATATTCAGAGCCACTGAGCAGGCCACTAAGGAGCACTTTACTTAAAACGTGGTGAAATGAAACCTCCAAATTCTAATCAAAGCAACCATATCCTAAAATTGCCCTGAGCTATTTCGGATAGTGATATATTGGTAACTGCAGATTACCAATGACATGATTGTTAATATTTCATGTCTCTAATTTGTACTTCTAAAAAGTCTAATTAATGTGACTAGATAAAAACTGGCAAGCACACTGGTTCAAATGAGAATCACAGCCTCCTTGCAACATCTATGTGTCAATTCATCTTGGATCCTGCAATGATTTGCCCTAACTGTCTCAGTTCCATAAAGAGGGCAGTAATTAGCACCTGTAAGCTATGCCACACTTCCCCACTGGATACCATTTGCCGAGTATTAATTAATTAATTGAATAGCCTGGCTAGTAAAGATCCCTCCCTTCAAGGCACTCTCTCCCACACTCTCCCTGGCAAGATAAAGATTTTCATAACCTCCTTAAAAGCAGGGCTAAACCTTAGACAATTTTTTTGGTAGCTTGCAAAATACATTGCAAACAGAAAATACTTGTAGAGTAAATGGATGACTGCATGGACAGATAGATAGACACATGGAATATATATGAAATACTTCCTATTATTCTCCCATGACATAAGAAATTAAAAAAAAAAAAGAACTTTAGAAGGAATCAGATATCTAATCTGATATCATCTAATCTATTGATTTTAAGAATAAGGAAACAATCCCTGAAAAGTAATGGGACATATATATAAAACACTAAATTTGTGTTCTTAAGAAATTAGACCAATTTAAAAGAGACAAATTTAGTCTCTTTTCACTAGAGAAAAGTGAATATTCTACCTATGTAGACTCAGTTATCCACACCCGTTTACTTTCTTAACAGTCTTACAATCCTATCTTTGATTGGTGGCTGGAATATTGGCCAGTTCAGGGAATCCAGTGTCATAATGACTGAACAGTACCAACAAGCAGAGTACACTTTACCCATGTTAATGTGGTTTCCCACTCAGGGCCGATAGCCCATGCACAGCACTGTGTAGATCCTGAACACTACCCAAACTAGATATGTTGATAGTGCTAGAGGAGGTGATTGGAGAATGAAACAGAGTAAGGAAGGGGCTGGGGATTGTGAGAAGGTAATTTATGTAGAAGTACCTTGGTCCAGGGGCAGTACTGGCCATAAACACATGTGAAAATTGAAACTTTTTAAAGAACTTTATAAACCTTTCCAAGTAATTGCAAAGTAGAAATGAGAATACCCTTACATCAACACTATCCATTTAATTGCCCCAGCATTTGAAAGCAAGCCCAGAGGCATTTGATCTATTTCAGAGTCTCCAGTTTTAGAATTTAATATCATCCTAGATCATTTAAATCCTATAATGAAATTAATTTAAAGATGATGACTTTTTAATTTAAAAAAAAATAGGTAAAATTCAAATAAGCTCATTCAAGTTTCCTAGAACATTGAATGGATTACAGAGTTTAAACTATTGGCCAGAATGAGGCATGAGGCTTAGGGATATCTCATTTATCTTTCCTTCACATGAGGCACAGATAATAACCTTGTAGATTCATATTGGACTTTCAACATTTCAAATCTATTATCTTACTTGATTATCTGAGATGGGTACAAAGTCATCACTTTCCCATTTAACAGATAATGAAACTGAACTCTGAAATAAGTTAATCATGAAATCACCAGTCAGAGATGAATGGTTAAAATAGGAAAGGACCTTAGAAACTATCTATTCCAATATCTTTGTTTTAGAGATGCAGAAACAAATTCCAATCCTCTCTTTTATTTTAAAAATAACTTTTCTCTAGATTTCATCATCTTCACCATTTATAGCTAATGACATTAGCAACTAACTGACGACATTTGGATTAAACATAACCTTAGCCATGAATTCTCTCATCCTTTGTTAAAGGATATTTATTTAATGATAAAAATCATGATTCTTGTGCAAATATAGAATGAATATGTGTCTAAGATTTTATTTAGCTCATTAATTAATGGAGGAACCAGTAAGGTGTTACAGCTGATACAAAGTGATTTTACAAATGATGCAAAATAGGTCTATCCACAGGGCAATAATAAATTGCATTCCGGCAGTCTCAGTTAATTTGCATTTCTCTGGACAAGGGTCATTTGAATTATTATCAATTTTCTACCACTTGCAGAGTTGTAAAACAGCTTCAAGACAAGGAAAGAAAGGTTGAGATAGCCTTAAAACAGGAGCTAGATTGTATACACCCAAAATCATTTTGGTTCATTTCAAAGTCTCTCACAATTTTTCCCTACACTTATAGGAATTCACTGTTGAATTCTACCAAACATTAAAGGAAGAAATAATGCCAACTGTACATAAACCATTCCAGAAAAATAAAAGAGGAAAGAACACTGCCCAATTCATTCTTTGAGAGCAACATTACTCTGTTATCAAAATCTGATAAAGACATTACAAGAAAGAAGAACATTACCTTATGAACATAAATGCAAATATTATTTAAAATTTTTGTTGAATTGACTATATTAATATATAACAAAGATAGTACATCATGACCAAGTGGAATTTATCCCATGAATGCAAGTTTAGTTTAACATTCAAAAATCAATCAATGGGGGTACATTGGTGGTTCAGTGGTAGAATGCTCACTTGCCATGTGGGAGATCCAGGTTCCATTCCTGGTCCATGCACCCACACACAAAATCATTCAATGTAATTCACAATATTAACAGATTAAAGAAAAACATATAATCTCAATAAATACAGGAAAGCATCTGGCAAAATCCAACATCCAACCCTAATAAAAACTCACAGCAAACCAGGAAAGGAAGAATATTTTCCCCATAAAGGGCATATGTGAAAAACATACATCGAACATAATACTTAATAGTGAAAGACTACCCCCATTAAGATCAGAAATAAGTCACCTCTTCTATTCAGTAGCATACTGAATGTTCTAGACAAGGCAACACACTTGAAAAAAATAAATTAATTAAAGGAAGGATGTAATGAAGGAAAGAATAAAGTAAAACTATTTGTATTAGTCAGGGTTCTCAGGGAAACAGAACCAACAGGAGATATCTGTAAATATGAGATTTATAAAAATCCAGAGTCCAAAATCTGTAGGGCAGGCCACAAGCTGGCAGTTCCAATGAAGGTCTTCAATGAACTCCCCAGGAAAGGCTGACTGGCTGAAGTGGAGAGAGAGAGATTCTCTCTTCTGAATTCTCTTTTAAAGCTTTTGGGTGATTAGATTAAACATCACTCGTTACAGGAGACACTCCTCTTAGTCAACTGCAGATGTAATCAGCCATAGATGCAGCCAACATGCTGTTAATTTAAGTCCATGAAATGTCCTCACAGCAACAGATAGACCAGTGCTTGCTTGACCAGACAACCAGACACCATCACCTGGCCAAGTTGACACATGAACATAACCATCACACTATCTTTATTTGTAGACAACGTGAGCACCTATGAAGAAAATCTGATGGAATCTACAAAAAAGCTACTGAACTAATAAGTGAATTTAGCAAGATAATCAATACAAGATCATTCTAAAATATAATTGTATTTCTATATTCAAGCAAGGAACAATTGGAATTTGAAATTTAAAAATAACATTTACAATAGTATCAAAACACACGAAACACTTAGGGATAAACCTGATATAAGATGTGCAAGTTCTGACACTGAAAATTGCAAAACACTGCTGAGAGAAATCAAAGGCACTAAATAAATGGAGACATATTTTTCATGGATTAGAAGACTTGATATTATTAAATTCAACACAATCCCTATAACGATTACAGCAGGCTTTTTGTAGAAATTGACAAGCTGATTTTAGAATTCATATAGAAATGCTTAGAATAGCCAAAACAACTTTGAAGAAAAAGTTGGAGGAATTCCATTAGTTATCTTCAATACTTATTATAAATTTACAGTAACCAAGAAAATGTGATATTGGTCTAAAATAGAACAAAATGAAAGAACAAGAAAAAATGAACAGACTAAATAGTATAGAAATAGAACCATTTATAAATGAATACATATATATATTCAGTTGATTTTTTACTAAAATGCAAAGGCAATTTAATGGAAAAAAGACAATCTTCAACAATTGATGCTGGAACAATTGAATATCCACATGCAAAAAGAAGAATTTAGATCCTACCTCACATCATACACAAAAATTAACTCTAAATGTAAAACCTAAAACTATGGAACTTCTATAGGAAAACACAGGGAAAAAATCTCGATCTTGACTTAGTCAAAGATTTTTTACATGTAATGCCAAAACACAACTGACTAATCAGACTTCATCAAAATTACCACTTTGTAGAGAGGATTATGGGAGGATGGCAGTGTAGGAAGCTCCAGGATTCAGTCCTCCCAACAGAACAACTATTAAACAGGCAGCAACTATCTGAAACAACTATTTATAAACTGTGGGTCTAGTAGAACACTGTACAGCATCCAGAGAAGAGTAGTAGGAAGAGGCTGGCAAATTACAGTAAAGACTAGTAAACTCGCTCAGCAACACTGGTAACCCCCACTCATGTAGCAGACTGCCGTGCAACCTAGTTCCTGGTTAGGTCACTGCTGACAAAAAGAGACATAAAAGTCCTCTTCCCCAAGATCAGGAGTGGGCACAGCTGGTTGCTGATCATGGCTTTGATCAGCAACTTAGGATCACTTGGGCAGGCTCTGAGGGCCATCGTTGTTCTGATAGGAATCCTGAATTTTATGCATAATTGTTCTGGCTAATTTCGCTCAGCATAATGTCCTCAACATTCTTGCTTCATGACTTTATTCTGTCTTACAGCTGTGTTAATATTCCATCACATGTATATATCACAGCTTGTTTAACCACTCATCTGTTGATGGACATTTGAGCTGTTTCCATCTCTTGAAGGCCAATGATTTTACAAGCTTTTATGGTTTGGGGAGGTCTCAATGGTTTGGGGAGGTTTCAGGACTTTAGGGGAAATTTTTGTCTGAGAAAGTGTGCAGTTGAAGTTTGTAGCTTTGCATTAATTCCTTTGGAGCTAGTAAGAAACTAGGGACTTGCAGTTGTCCATTAATTTTTTTAAGAGCTGTATAGGAAACTAGGGTCCTACACTTGTTCGTTAACTCTTTCAGAGTGGGATAGGAAACCAGGGATCTGCAGTTGTCTTATTTTATCCTGCATTAATGGAAGGTAGATTTGAATTTCCAGAATGTAGTGAAAATTAAGAGAGAAGGTATTGTTACTTAAGACAGTGAAATCACTGAAAAGAGTGGGATTATATTGTCAAAGAAATGCTTCCCTCATAATTATCAGCTAGCCTAGTCCCATAAACTCAAGAAGCATCTTCCATTATACAACTGTACAGTTGTATCACAAAAGTCACTCAGACAGCAATTTCCTGAGTAGTTCCACCTAGGAACAGAAAGCTTTGGGAATCATCAGGCAAAGAGGCTCCAATGGCATACAGACGTCATATCCCAGAGGTGACCAGGGTCTTTCCCTATAAAATTGGCAATACCAAAGTCAAGAGCAGCACTATCCTAAAGAAAAGCCACAATAAAATTGCTGATTGTGGAGACCCAAGGCCCAGCTCCTCCCCTCACCCCCATACTGAGAATAAAAATAAGATATTAAATAATAAAACCATTACTGCACATAGCCACCTTTAACTTCTGGGACAGAAGCTTAAAGTCATCAGACCTCCTCGAGGGAGAGGGGAAGAATGTACAGATTGTATTGTAAACAAAGCATTAAACTTGCCTCCCTTGATCACTGTTGATAACAAACCTGCAGACCCCTGTGTCACAAGACCCTGCTGAAACTCTGTTGTCACACCCTTTTCTTAAGCCCTTATAAACTGTCGCTTGCACTCCTCACCCTTTGTGGAGCACTAACTTCCATTTTTGAACCAGCTACCATCAGGAAGTCCGAATAAAATTCATATCTAATTCTCTGCTAGCATGTTCTTTTGCTATAGGTCTATGCTGACCTGAGCTCTTCGAAAGCTGAATTTAGACACTGGCACAGCTCAATAATAATAGTAATAATAATAATAATAAAAGCTAACTTTTTCTGAGCATTTACTATGTGCCAGATGTTATGATAAATGCTCCAAAAACATTCTTTCATTATATTGCCACAACAGTCTATGAAGTGGACATCAAAAGAAAGTACACTTCCATCTCTAAAGAGAACAACCTAGCCTGGTCACACAATAATACTTTTTTAGAATTGCCTTACTTAAAAGTCAAAGAGGCATTTTCACAACCTGACAAAATAGAGCCAGGTAAGATGCAAGGGAAGTGCTTTGCCAGTTTGACTTTCTGAGCCACTTCATTGCTCTAAAATTTCAGTTTTCTCTGCTTATCTTCTTCATACAGAGGAGTAGAGTGTAGTCATTTCCTCTCCAAACCAAAACCCATTATAGCCAAAGACGTAAATATGCATCCCAAATTGATTCAGACAACCAACACTAACTGAGGGCTCACTTTAAATCAAGTCCTATGCCTAGTCCTGCAGTTACAGCATGCAAATAAGGACAGCCCTCTCAGTGCTTGTAAAGAGTAGAGAAGACACAAAAATAAACAGATAATTGGAATACAAAGAGGTAATTGGATAGAGATATGCAGGAGGAGGGACAACAAAACCTGAAAGGCCAAGGTCAGAGAAGCTATGAAGATCTCAGGGGAATCTTAATAGATAAAGAAGCCTTAGCCAGGCTTTTTATTTGTTTATGGGTGATAATGCTTTGTTAATATGTGATTGGGAGGGAGCAGTTGGAGGAAGGGACATTAGCAAAGTGATGAAGAGCATAGTAAGCAGCATTTGTGTGCTTGAGAATGGCTAACAGTTTGGTGTTACCAGAATGGAAGCTGGGAGTAGCTGGAAATTAGGGTAGAGAGGGTGATCTAGAACCATTCATGGTCTTCAAGGCCTTGTGAAGGAGCTCTGTCTTTTATCTTAAAGGCAGTGAGAACCTTAGAATTTCAAGCAAGGAAGAGCTTTAACCAGATTTTCATTTTAAAATTACCACTCTGTTAGCTGTATAGAAAATTCAGATGAGAAAGACAGACTGTCAGCTCTTACAATAGAGGGAAATATGGCAAGTCTGATGTTGGGTAGTGGTATTAGGAAATAAGGAATTGAGGTGAACAATTTAAATAGTTAGATTTGTAGTTATTGGGGAGTAGAAGAAAGGTAAAACTCACAAATGATTTCCCAATCTCAAGGCTGGCACTTGGCCTACTTGCAAATGTGTCTTTGTCAACTCTCCAGAGCTCATTTTATTATAAGCCTTTCCACTCTAGCATCTGAATCCCTCCAACAATACAAGGAGGCATATGGTAAATACTCAAAAATGCTTTTGAATAGTTCAATGAATGGAATAATTAATTGATTAATCACTCTGCTGAGCAAATTGCAGCTGAACATAAGAACACTTCTTTTTTTGGCAGAGTGGGAAGGGTAGAGGCAGATGATCAGAGTCTGTTTCAGGTTATTGTGGCTAAAATCAAATATTTATGGAGTTCTCTGTTGTTGCATAAAGGGTTTTATCCTGGGCTTGCAAGGAGACAGGACAGGGATTTACTCTATTGTAAGGAACAAGATAGACTTGCCCCAGGCAGCCTGGCCTTTCTGTCTGTCAAGGGAACCTGGATTTGACCTCTCCAAGGGAGACTGGGGAGATCCCGGAGGGGAAGGTCCAAGGATGGTCCTTGGGGTAAAAGTCACCACCTTTACTTTATTACCACCTTAGGTATCTTTAGACTATTTTAAAGATGCCCATTTTGTATCAATTTGGTCTCAGGTGATATTGAGTCATGTAGTTATTGAATCTGAAAGTCTACTTATTTTTTTCTTCTTGTATATATTTTTAACAGACGAGGAAAATGAGGCCCAGAGAGCTTGAATTGCCCTAGGTCACAAAGCTAGTTAGGGAAGGAACAAAGCCTAGACTCTAGGATCAGAGTTACAAAAATTTTTCATAGCCCAAGAGAAAACCTGAATAGTATAGTGAAAGATGCTGAGTAATAAAAAATTATAAGGCCCCTTGTGCACTTTATTCTTTGACCCATGCAATACCCATAACACTCTGGACTTGCAGAGATGGGAAAAAGCCAAGGTTTGAGTGACACTATGCAGCTGTGTCTGAGGTAGAGCAGCTCTGCACCTTATTATTGCTATTTAAACAGAGTTTACTGTGGTTTTGTTTTTCCATTATATATATCACAGGTAATCTGGAAAATACCTAAAGGAGGTCACCAAGTTGACTATTGGGAACTTTTGGGCATACTCCCATTCAGTATTTTTCTTTTGCCATATGCTTTTAGATCCATAGAAGTCCACAGAGATCATCTGGGCTAATACTATCATTTTACAGATGAGGCAACTGAGGCCTAAGTAAGTAAGCAACATGGCCAAGATCACATGCCTATACTGGCTGACAAGGACAAGAGTCATAGAACCTTAGAGTTAGAAGGAAACTTAAAAGATTCTGCCTCCTCCCTGATGGAGGAATGCCCAAATAGAGGGAGGACCAAATTGTGGCTACTTTTCTGTGAGTGCTGAAGTGCTGGCTTGGATGGTCCTTATCTTAGCCAGCTGACAGGGTAGAGACAGAGAAGTGGATAGTCTGAATGCAGTTCTCCCTTGTAATGTAATACATGTCATGGCCCCATTCCTTCCCTTTAAACTCAGGTAAAAGAAAAAATTTTTTGAAGAACCCCATCCAACCGTTAGGCACAGGGTCATTAAGTATTCCACATGAGACAGCAAGTCAAAGATTAACAGATTTATTGAAGGAATAAAGTACAAAGGAAGCAGGTGGGAGAGTGAAAAGTAGCTTCATATAAATAATTTTTAGGAAACATAGGCTAATCAGTAGATTACTGGGAAGACAGTTTGGTAACAATCAGAGAAAACTGGTTGGATCATAACATAACAAATCAAAATGCATAGACTTACTTTTGCATAATTTTGGGGGGGGAGGGTGCATGGTCCAGGAATTGGACCCAAGTTTCCTGCATGGAAGGTAAGCATTTGCCACTGAACCACCCATGCACCCTTGCATAACTTTTGTTCAACAGGAAGAATATTTAAAATATGCCTGCTCAAATTGTGAGGCACTACAATGTTATTTAAGGTCTGTACATCTTACAATAAAAAACAACACTAAACAATTGGTTAGAATATCATAAAGAAAAATTTTTAGAATATATATATATATATCTGAGAAAGAAAAGTGGTTTCTTTTTTTTTTTGTTTTTACATGTTCCTCATTAAAATTTCCCTGCAAGAAGAAACTAAATTTTTTAGCAAGCAACAGATGGCAAAGAGAATTTAATTGTACATTGCCCAGTATTAGTAATTTAAGATGTGGAAAATGTCATTGATATTCTCTGTACTTAAAATAATTCTTTACTGAAGAATTTACTGAAAAATTCTTTACTGAATTATTTTAAAGAAAGTAGAAAATACCCATAAGATTTTATAGATGTCTGTGCCAGCTTGCATGTGCCCCAGTATGTGCCCCAGAAAAGCCATGTTTTAATCCTGATCCAATCTTGTGGAGCCAGACCTATTGTTTAGGGTGAGAAACTTTGAATGGATTGTTTCCATAAAGATGTGACACACTGAGTTGTGGGTGTGACTTTTTGGTTAGATTATTTCCATGGAAATGTGACAAACACAATTGTGGGTATGGCCTTTTGATTAGATAGAGATGTGACTCCACCCATTCAAGGTAGTCTTGATTAGTTTACTAGAGTCCTTTAAAAGGGGAAACGTTTTGGAGAAACCTCAGATGCAGATGCTTGGACAACAGTTGCTTCAGAGCTGAAAGAGACATGGATGTTTGGAAATTCTTGGAGTGCTGTCAGAGAGAGTGAGAGAAATAGCATATGCCTACACATGGGCAAAGCCCAGCAGATGTTGTCATATGCCTTACCGTGAGATGCTAAGCAAGAACCCAGAGTTGTGTCTCAGAGGAGCTAAGTGAAGGCCCACAAATGCTTAGATAGGAAACAACTGACATCAGAAGCTGGAAGCAATGGATTGGGAACAAGGACCAGCAGATTCCAGACTTGTACCTTCCCAGCTGACAGAGGTGTTCCAGACAGCATCAGCCTTTCTTGAGTGAAGGTAACCTCTTGTTGGTGCTTTAATTTAGACATTTCATTGGCTTTAGAACTATAAACTCGAACTTAATAAATTCCCTTTTTAAAAGCCATTCCATTTCTGGTATATTGCATTCCAGCAGCTTTAGCAAACTAATAAAATATGCAAAATTTACATCCCCCTTATTTTGGTTAATGAGGTCTTATGTTCCTCAACTGCACATAATCATCAAAGTTGTAGAAGAAATATCCTACATAACCAAAATACAGGCATGCCTCAGAGATATTGTGGGGGTCTGCCCAGACTCCCATAATAAAGCAAATCACATGAACTTTTGGTTTCCCAGTGCATATAAAAGTTGTGTTTACACTATACTATAGTCTATTAAGTGTGCAATAGCATTATGTTTAAAAAACAATGTACCTACCTTAATTAAAAAGTACTTCATTACTAAAACATGCTAACCATAATTTAGGTCTTCAACAAAAGTCATAAGCTTTTTGTTGATGGAGGGTTGTGCCTCAATGTTGGTGGTTGCTGACTGATCAGGGTGGTTGCTGAAGGTTCGGGTGGCTGTGGCAATTTAAAAAAATAGGATAACAGTGAAATTTGCCACATCAATGGACTGTTCCTTTCACAAAAGATTCTCTGTAGCATGTGATGCTATTTGATAATAATTTATCCACAGTAGAACTTTTCTCAAAATTGGAGCCAATCCTCTCTAACCCCATTGTTGCTTTATTAACTAAGTTTATGTAATACTCTAAATCCATTGTCATTTCAACAATGTTCACAGCATCTTCACCAGGATGAGTTTCTAGCCAAAGAAATCACTTCCTCTACTTATCCATAAGAGGCAACTCTTCATCTGTTCAAGTTTTGTCATGAGATTGCAGAAATTCAGTCACATCTTCAAGCCCCTCTTCTAAGTAGACCCCTCTTGCTATTACCATCACATCTGCAGTTACTTCCTCCAATGAAGTCTTGAATCTCTCAAAGTCATCCATGAGGGTTGGAATCAGCTTCTTCCAAACTCCCGTTAATGTTGACATTTTGACCTCCTTCTACAAATCACATTGTTCCACATGACACCTAAAATGATAAATCCTTTACAGAAGGTTTTCAATTGATTTTGCCTAGATCCATCAAAAGAATCACTGTCTATGGCAACTATGGCCTTACAAAACGTATTTTGTAAGTAACAAAACTTGAAAGTCAAAATGACTCCTTGATCCATGGGCTACAGAATTGATGTTGTGTTATTGTACATCTCCATCAGACTTCCTGGGTGACCAGGTGCATTGTCAGTAAACAATCATATTTTGAAAGGAATCTTTTATCCTGAGCTATAGATCTCAACAGTGGGATTAAAATATTCAGGAACCATTTTGTAAACAGATGGTGCTGTTATCTATGATTTGTTCCATTTATAGAGCACAGGCAGAGTAGATTTAGCATAATTCTTAAGTGCCCTAGGATTTTCAGAATGGTAAATGACTATTGGCTTCAACGTCAGGTCAACAGCCACATTAGTCCAAAACAAGAGAGTCAGCCTGTCCTTTGAAGTTTTGGAATCAGGCACTGACCTTTCCTCTCTACCTAGGTAAGTCTTAGATGGCATCTTCCTCCAATGGGCTGTTTTGTCTATACTCTGTTGTTTGGTGTTGCCACCTTTATCAGTTTTCTTAGCTAGGCATCCTAGATAACTTTCTGCAGCTTCTACATCAGCACTTGCATCACCTTGTACTTTTTTATGTTATGGAGTTGGCTTCTTGGTTTAATCCTCATGGACCAACCTCTGCTAGTTTCAAACTTCCTCACCTCTTTCAGCCTTCATAGAACTGAAGAGGGTCAGGGTCTTGCTCTAGATTAAGCTTTGACATAAGGGAAGGTTGTCTTCCACCCCAACTACTAAAACTTTCTCCATATCAGCAATCAGGCTGTTTCATTTTCTTATCATTTGTGTGTTCACTGGAGAAGCACTTTTAATTTCCTTCCAGAACATTTCCTTTGCATTCACAACTTGGCTAACTGTTTGGTTCAAGAGACCCACTTTTGGCCTATCTTGGTTTTCGACATGCCTTCCTCACTAAGCCTAATCATTTCTAGCTTTTGATTTAAAGTGAGAGACATGGGACTTTTCTTTTCACTTGAACACTTAGGTCATTTTAGGGTTATTAATTGGTGTTGTGTCTCAGGTAATAGAAAAGCCTGGGGAGAAAGAAGAGAGACAGGGAATGGCCGGTCAGTGGAACAGTCAGAACACACACATTTATCGATTGTTTGCTGTCTTATATGGTTGCAGTTTATTGCACTCCAAAACAATTTTAATAGTAGCATCACAGATCACCATAATAGATAAAATAATTATGAAAAAGTTTGAAATATTGCAAGAATTACCAAAATGTGACACAGAGACACAAAGTAAGCACGTGCTATTGGAAAAATGGTGCAGATAGACTTGCTGAATGTAGGGTTGCCCCAAACTTTCAATTTATAAATAGCACACTATCTGCAAAGCTCAATAAAATCAGTGCAATAAAAAGAGGTATGCCTATAGTGATCAGTGACACAAAAGCTGAAGTACCAGAAGGAGTTCATACATTATCCTGCCCTATAGGCAACTGGCAATGTTTTGAGTAGGTAGTGAAAGCAATATTTTAGGGACATTTAATCTGGCCTTGGTCTATAAATGGATTAGGTGAGGATGGGAAGAAACAGGAAGCAGGAAGATCAATTTGGAGGCTTACTGTGTGTAAGGTATTACTTACTGTGTGTAAGGTATGTTTCTATACTATTAAGAAACAATATATCATAATCATGAGGACAGTCTTTGAAACCAAATACAGCCTTGTTCCAATCCAAACTGTTTGCCTTGCTAATCATGTGACCTTGAATAAATTATTTAACCTACATCTTTGGTTCCCTCATTTCTAAAATATGGGTAATAAAACCTAAAACATATTTCATAGGGTTATTCTGAGATAAGAAAACATATGCTAAAAGCCTTCACATAAGACTTAGCACATGGTATGGCAGAAAATAACCTGGTGCTTTTTAAAATCTCTATTTTGTCATTTGTGATACTGTGTAAAACCTTAGAAAAGACTCTTAATACTGCTAATGATAATAAAAACTTATGTTTTATGTACCCAAATGTACCCATCTACAATTTTTTTTTTTTAACCATCAGCTTTCTATCACATAATAGAGCAAGCACATATTCATATTGGTCTTGCCCTGGTTATTACTATTGTTGATACAGTGGTTCAGGAAAGGAAAAGGCAAGCCTCTGATTAAGCACAGGCCATTCTAATATCCATAGCTTAATGCTCCCAGGTGCTGTAAATCCAGGCTGGAGAAGAGTGAAACAAAGTGGTCAAAGCAGCTCTCTGCACTGACTGGAGACCAGCAGTCCCTGAATCTGGGTCCCAAAGTAAAGGTCAGGCCTGGGACAACAGAAGCTGTGGAATTCTTGTCCAATGATGCTGGTTAAGAAAATTCAGAGTGGTTTGGTTTTTCAAGGATGTTGGAAAAAGATAAAATTATTGCTTTCACAAACATTTAGGGAGTTCTATGTCCATTCTCTTCCTAAATCTCAGAACCATGGATTAACATACCAGAGTCAGCTCCACTGATTATACTTCAGATATTCCAATTCATATCTCAGTGTCTCTTTCCAAAGATGAAAAACACAACTAATTAAAAACATTAAAACATTTCTAACTCCAACCACAGGCTAGTTTATATAGCATCAGGAATCCAGATAAAAATGGAAAAAAAAAAACAGAAAACAGTCAAGTATCCAAAATATTAAGTCATATAAATCTAAATATCAAGATGTTGAATAATAAACAGCTGGGTCCAAGATGGCAGTTTAGTGAGGTGTGAGATTTAGTTCGTCCTCCAAACAGCTAGTAAATAGCCAGGAAGAGTACAGAACAACTGCTGGGGACACATCAGTAACCAGACACATAGTGTACACCAGTTTGAACAAGCTGGACCAACTGCGATTCCATCCAGATCCATGAGTCCCCCAAGCCATGGAGGCCAGTGCCCCTCTCCCACAGGCTACTTCCTAGAGGGGAAAGGACAGAGACTTTACTAACAGCAAGGGGCTGAGCTCAGCCAAGCTCCAACTGTGGAATTAATTAACAAATTCTGACTACTTAAAATAGGCCCCCAGCTCAGCTGAACCTTGAGTAAAAGCTGAGGTTGTTGGTTTTGCCCCGGTGCAGAGGGGGCAGGGCTCATGGAAAAAGGAAAAAAACAAAACAAAATAACAGAGGTTTTCTTGGATCAAACAGCACAAAATATTTGAAAGGGTCTGGGTCCTGAAGGAAAGAAGGGGGCACATAGGACCTGGAGATATACAGAGCAACATACCAACTTAAGCTTTTAATTGGCAAACTTGAGGAACAGGGGTCCTGCTCTGAAAAGGATTTTTTTTTCTTCTCTTTTTTTGTGGCTATGTTTCTATGGCTTAACTGTTCTTTGGATACAACTGCAAGGCTTCTCAGTCTCCAACTGCCCCAGGTAAGGGTGAAATTAAGCTTGTCTGAGAGCTTGTCTGGTGGCTGTGCCTTCCCCAGGAGAAGCATGGGCCCAGCTCAGTTGGAACCCCTCCCTCCAGGAATTCAGATCCCAGGGTATGGAAAACTGAAGCGATTAAAGCCAGCCTACAACCTCTCCTCTGTCTCAACCACACCCCCAGCAGATAGACTCTCCTGAAGTTAAAGGTACCACATCACTTTATGCTGGTGGGATGCACATGCAGACAACTGCCACATACTGGGCAGGATAGGAAAAATGATAGCCCAGAGGCTTCATAGGAAAATCTTCCAACCTGCTGGGTCTCACTCTCAGGGAAAACTGACACAGGTGACTCTTTCCTCCTGAGAAGAAGCCAGTCTGGTCTGGGAAAATCTGACTGGGGTCTATAATACCTAAGTAGACTAGGGGGAAAAAAGGCACCATATAGGCAGGGCAAGAAACAAGAAAACAAGAACTGAAAAATTCTGATCTGTTAAACAAAACCTAAGCTAGAGGTCTAGAATAAGCTGAACTAAATGTCAAAGAACAGATAGATAACAAAGTCATCCAGCAAGAAAATCCTAGGTAAAAAAAAGTGAAAAAAAAATCTCCAGAATAAGCTAATTAAGAAAATTAAATGCCTAGACACCAGCAAAAATTAATGAATCATACTAGGAAAATTGAAGATATGGCCCAATCAAAGGAACAAACCAACAATTCCAATGAGATACAGGATTTGAAACAATTAATTCAGGATGTTGAAGCAGACATGGAAAACCTCATCAAAAAGGATCAATGGGGTGGGCCACAATGGCTCAGCAGGC
>PVIY010008999.1:52307-74512 GCA_004026745.1 Myrmecophaga tridactyla
AAAAAAAAAAAAAAAAAAAAAAAAAAAAAAAAAAAAAAAAAAAAAAAAAAAAAAAAAAAAAAAAAAAAAAAAAAAAAAAAAAAAAAAAAAAAAAAAAAAAAAAAAAAAAAAAAAAAAAAAAAAAAAAAAAAAAAAAAAAAAATCAAATCAATGAATTGAGGATGATATAAAGAAAGCAAGGAATGAAAAAAAGAAGAAATTGAAAGTCTGAAAAAACAAATCACAGAACTTATAGGAATGAAAGGCACAGTAGAAGAGATGAAAAAACACAATGGAAACCTACAATGTTAGATTTCAAGAGGCAGAAGATAGGATTAGTGAACTGGAAAATGAAACATCTGAAATCTGACAAGCAAAAGAAAATATAGGGATGGAAAAATATGAGCAGGGACACAGGGAATTGAATGACAACATGAAGCATGCAAATATACATGTTGTGGGTGTCCCAGAAGGAGAAGAGAAGGGGAAAGGAGGAGAAAGACTAATGGAGGAAATTATCACTGAAAATTCCCTGACTCTTAAGAAAGACTTAAAATTACAGATCTAAGAAGTACAGCATACTCCAAATAGAATAGACCCAAATAGATATACTTCAAGACACTTACTAATCAGAATGTCAGATGTCAAAAAGAAAGAGAATTTTGAAAGCATCAAGAGAAAAGCAATCCATCACATACAAGGGAAGCCCAATAAGACTATGCATAGATTTCTCAACAGAAACCATGGAGGCGAGAAGAGAGTGGTATGCTACATTTAAGATACAAAAAGAGAATAACTGTCAACCAAGAATTCTATCCAGCAAAATTGTCCTTCAAAAATGAGGGAGGAATTAAAATTTTTTCAGACAAAAAAATCACTGAGAGAATTTGTGACCAAGAGACCAGCTCTGCAAGAAATACTAAAGGGATCACTAGAGACAGATAGGAAAAGACAGCAGAGAGAGGTGTGGAGAGGACTGTAGAAATGAAGATTATCAGTAAAGGGAAAAAGAAGAAATATTAGATATGACATATAAAATCAAAAAGGCAAAATAGTAGAAGAAAGTACTGCCCTTACAGTAATAACATTAAAAGTTAGTGGATTAAACTCCCCAATCAAAAGACATAGAGTGGCAGAATGGATTACAAAACAGGACCCATCTATATGCTGTCTACAGGAGACACATTTTAGACCCAAGGATAAACATAGGTTGAAAGTGAAAGGTTGGGAAAAGATATTTTATGCAAACAACAATCAGAAAAGAGCAGGAGCAGCATACTAATATCCAACAAATTAGACTTCAAATGTATAACAGTTAAAAGAGACAAGGAAGGATACTATTTATTAATAAAAGGAACAATTGAATGAGAAGACATAACAATCATAAATATTTATGCACTGAGCCAGAGTGCTCCAAAACACATGAGGCAAACACTGAAAAGAGAAATAGACACATCTACCATAATAGTTGGAGACTTCAATTTCCCACTCCCATCAATGGACAGAGCATCTAGGCAGAGGATCAACAAAGAAATAGAAAATTTGAATAATACAATAAATGAACTAGACTTAACAAACATTTATAGAACATTACACCCCACAACAGCAGGATACACCTTTTTCACAAGTGCTCATGGATATTCTCAAAGATAGACCATATGCTGGGTCAGAAAACAAGTCTCAATAAATTAAAAAATATTGAAATCATACAAAACACTTTCTCAGATCATAAAGGAATGAAATTGGAAATCAGTAATAGGAAGAGGGCCAGAAAATTCACAAATATATGGAGACTCAACAACACACTCTTAAACAACCAGTGGGTCAAGGAAGAAATTACAAGAGAAATCAGTAAATATCTCGAGGCAAATGAAAATGCAAACCCAACATATCAAAATTTATGAGATGTGGCAAAGGCAGTGCTAAGAGGGAAATTTATTCCCCTAAATGCCTAAATCAAAAAAGAAGAAAGAGGGTGGGCCATGGTGGCTCAGTAGGCAGCGTTCTTGCCTGCCATGCTGGAGACCTGCATTCATTTCCTGGTGCCTGTCCATGTAAAAAAAAGAAGAAGAAGAAAGAGCAAAAATCAAAGAATTAACTGTTCACTAGAGAAAGAAGTTGCTTTCCCCAAAGCAACCAAAAGGAAAGAAATAATGAAGATTAGAGCAGAAATAAATAAAATTGAGAACGTGAAAACAATCAAGAAAATCAACAAAACCAGAAGTTGGTTCTATGAGAAAATCAATAAGATTGATGGACCCTTAGCAAGATTCACAAAAAGAAGAAGAGAGAGGATGCAAATAAATAAAATCAGAAATGGAAGAGGAGACATAACCACTGACCCTGCAGAAATAAAAGAGGTAATGAGAGGATACTATGAACAACTTTATGCTAATCAACTAGACAATGTAGATGAAATGGACAACTTCCTAGAAAGGTATGAGCAACCAACATTGACTCAAGATGAAATAGATTACCGCAACAAACCAATCACAAAGTACAGAAATTGAATAAGTCCTTAAGAAACTCCCAAAAAAGAAAAGTCCAGGACCAGATGGCTTCACGTGTGAATTCTGCCAAACATTCAAGAAAGAATTAGTACCAATCCTGCTCAAACTCTTCAAAAAATTGAAGAGGAGGGAAGGCTACCTAACTTATTCTGTGAAGCCAACATCACCTTCATCCCAAAGCCAGACAAAGATACTACAAGAAAAATAAATTACAGATCCATCTCTTTAATGAATATATATGCAAAAATCCTCAACAAAATTATTGCAAATAGAATCCAGCAGCACATTAAAAGAATTATATGCCATGACCAAGTAGGATTCATCCCAGCTATGCAAGGATGGTTCAACATAAGAAAATAAATTAATGTAATATACTATATCAACAAATCAAAGCGGAAAACCACATGACTATCTTGATTAATGCAGAAAAGGCATTTCACAAAATTCAACATCCTTTCTTGTTAAAACACTTCAAAGGATAGGAATAGAAGGGAACTTCCTCAACATGATAAAGGGAATATATGAAAAACCCACAGCTAACATCATCCTCAATGGGGAAAAACTTAAAACTTTCCCCTAAGATCAGGAACAAGATAAGTATGTCCACTACCACCATTGTTATTCAACATTGTGTTGGAAGTTCTAGCCAGAGCAATTAGACAAGAAAAAGAATTACAAGGCATCTAAATTGGAAAGGAAGAATTAAAACTCTCACTATTTCCAGATGATATACTATATGTCAAAAACCCCAAAAAAGCCATAGCAAAACACTAGAGCTAATAAACGAGCACAGCAAATTGGCAGGTTACAATATCAACACTCAAAAATTGGTAGTGTTTCTATAAACTAGTAATAAGCAATCTGAGGGGGGAAATCAAGGAAAAAATTCCATTTACAATTGCAACCAAAAGAATCAAATATTTAGGAATAAATTTAACTAAGGATATAAGAGACCTATATAAAGAAAACTGCAAGAAATTGCTAAATTTATCACAGAAGACCTAAATAAATGGAAGAACATACTGTGTTCCTTAGTTGGAAAACTAAATATAGTTAAGATGTCAGTTCTACCTAAATTGATTTATATATTCAATGCAATTCCAATTAAGATCCCAAAAACTTAATTTTTAGAAATAGAAAAACCAATAACCAAATTTATCTGAAAGGGCAGGGTGCCCCAAATAGCTAAGAATATTCTGAGAAAGAAAAGTGAAGTCGGAGGTCTTACACCACCTGACTTTAAGGTTTATTACGAAGCTACAATGGTCAAAATAGCATGGTACTGGCATAAAGATGGATATACTGACCAATGTAATTGAATAGAGTGTTCTACTATGGACAATTGATCTTTGATAAGGCAGCCAAGCCAACTCACCTGGGACAGAATAGTCTCTTCAATAAATGGTGCCTAGAGAACTGGATATCCACATGCAAAAAATGAAAAAGGATCCATATCTCACACCCTATTCAAAAATTAACTCAAAATGGACAAAAGGCCTAAACATTAGATCTAAGACCATAAAACCTTTAGAAGAAAATGTAGGGAAATAACTCATGAATTTTATAATAGGAGGCAGTTACCCAGATTTATGCCCAAAGCACGAGCACTGAAGAAAGAAATAGATAAATGGGAACTTCTCAAAATTAAACACTTTTATGCATCAAAGAACTTTGTCAAGAAAGTAAAAAGACAGCCTACATAATGGGAGACAATATTTGGAAACGATATATCAGATGGTCTAGTATCCAGAATATATAAAGAGATTGTTCAACTCAACAACAAAAAGACAAACAACCCAATTACAAAATGGGCAAAAGACATGAACAGACACTTCTTAGAAGAGGAAATGCAAATGGCTAAAAGGCACATTAAAAGATGCTTGACTTCTCTGGCTATTAGGGAAATGCAAATCAAAACCACAATGAGGTATTGTCTCACACCCATCATAATAGCCATTATCAATAAAACAGAAAATGACAAGTGCTGGAGAGGATGTGGAGAAAGAGGCACACTCATCCACTGTTCATGGGAGTGTTAAATGGTACAATCTCTGTGGAAGGCAACCTGGTGGTTCCTCAAGAAGCTAAGTATAGAAGTGCCATATTACCTGGCAATACCATTGCTAGGTATCTACTCAGAGGACATGAGGGCAAGGACACAAGCAGACATTTACATACCAATGTTTATAGCAGCATTATTTACAATTGCCAAGAGATGGAAACAGCCCAAATGTCCATCAACAGATGACTGGCTAAACAAGCTGTGGTATATACATATGATGGAATATTATGCAACTGTAAGACAGAATAAAGTTATGAAGTATGTAACAACATGGATGGACCTTGAGGAATTATGCTGAGTGAGATTAGCCAGAAAAAAAAGGACAAATACTGTATGGTCTCACTGATATGAACTAATATTAATGAATGAACTTGGAGAATTGCAGTTAAGAACAGAGACCATCAGGAGATTGAAACAGAGTAGATATTGGGTAATTGGAGCTGAAGGGATACAGACTGTGCAATAGGACTGATTGTAAAAATTCAGAAATGGATAGCACAATACTACCTAACTGTAATACAATTATGTTAGTATACTGAATGAAGCTGAATGTGAGAATGATAGAGGGAGGAGGGCTGGGGGCACAAATGAAATCAGAAGGAAAGATAGGTGATAAAGACTGAGATGGTATAACAAGGAATGCCTAGAGTTTACAATGATAGTGACTAAATGTACAAATTAAAAAATGTTTTTTGCATGAGGAAGGACAAAGGAATGTCAATAATGCAGGGTGTTGAAAATAGGTGGTAATTCATATTTTAAAATTTTATCTTATGTGTGAGACTTAAGCAAAAAATGTTTATTTGGTACAAAATTTATATTTTGACTAGTGCATCTCCTAATGTAATTTATATGGACAGTTTAATTGAACACCATAAGTACATGAAACCTTGAGTAGAGCATGAGAATTCGTAGGTTTGTCCAGAGTGATGCCCCAATAAATCCCAAAGTGATTTGAACAGTGAATAAAAAAGTATTTGCAAGGTCCCCTTGGGGGAGTGGTGAGAAAGAGGGAAAATTCAACTTCCTCATTTGGAGAAGGCCTGATATTCTTGCAAGCAGTGAGGACAACAAAATCAGTAGGCCAAACCCTCAATCTTGGGGGTTCATATGAAACTTATCCCTGCAAAGGATAGGCTAAGCCTACTTAAAATTAGGCCTAAGAGTCACCCCCAGAGAACCTTTTTTGTTGCTCAGATGTAGCCTATCTCTCAGCCAACACAACAAGCAAACTCACTGCCCTCCCCCTCTCTACATGGGACATGACTCCTAGGAGTGTAAACCTCCCTGGCAACATGGGGCAGAAATCCTAGAATGAGCAGGGATTCAGCACCAAAGGATTGAGAAAACCTTCTCGACTGAAAGGGGGAAGAGAGAAATGAGGCAAAATAAAATGTCAGTGGCTGAGAGATTTCAAATAGAGTCAAGAGGTAATTCTTACGCATTATATAGATAACCCCTTTTTAGTTTAAGGTGTATTAGAGAGGCTAGAGGGAAGTGCCTGAAACTTCAGGGCTGTGTTCCAGTAGCCATGTTTCTTTAAGACTGTATAATGATATAGCTTTCAAAAAGTGACTGTGTGATTGTGAAAACCTTGTTCTGATGCTCCTTTTATCTACAGTATGGACAGATGAGTGAAAAATATGGATTAAAAATAAGTAATAGAGGGAACAAATGTTAAAATAAATTGGGTAGAGGTCAATGAGAGGGTGGGGTATGGGCTATAGTATGTATGAGTTTTTTCTTTTTATTTCTTTTTCTGGAGTGATGCAAATGTTCTGAGAAATGATCATGCTGATGAATATACAACTATGTGATGATATTGTAAGCCACTGATTGCACACCCAGTATGGAATGTTCACACATTAAGAATGTTCCCGTTGTATGTTGATTGGTTTTATTAATAAAAATTAATTAAAAAAAAAGATGTTGAGTAACCTAAACCCCAATGTGCAACAATGTTTGTTGGATAAATATTCACCCATAGTGACTGGAATTTGGTTTTATTTAGTTTTGTTTTAAAAATGCTTAGAAAACCACTGATATCTTATACAAAATGCCTGCAAAATAAACGGAAGTGCTATTGGGCCCATGGACAAATTGATTATTTCTGTAGAGAAGAGAAATACTTGTGCCTGCTAACCTCAGAGTTTGGTCATTTAACATAAAGCTATCTGTGGGCAGTTACTCTATGCTAACCAAAGTCTACAAGAATCCCAGAGAAAGGGTTGTGGCATCTTTTGTGGAGATTATATACTGACTTTCTCAAATAATAATTAGTAATTGTCGTTGTTCTAGTTTGCTAGGTGCCGGAATGCAACACACCAGAGATGGATTGGCTTTTAATAAAAGGGGATTTATTTTCTTAGTTCTTCAGAGGAAAGGCAGCTAACTTTCAACTGAGGTTCTTTCTTACGTGGGAAGGCACAGGATGATCTCTGCTGGCCTTCTCTCCAGGCCTCTGGGTTCCAACAAGTTTCCCCAGGGTGATTTCTTTCTGCATCTCCAAAGGCCTGGGCTGAGCTGCGAGTGCTGAGATGAAGTATGCCGAGCTGCTTTGGCTGTGCTATGTTGCAATCTCTCATTTAAGCACCATCAAATTAAGTCAAACGTCATTCATTGCAGCAGGCACGCCTCCTAGCCGACTGCAGATGTAAATCAGCAACAGATGAGGTTCACGTACCATTGGGTCTTGGCCACAGCAACAGAACTAGGTGCCTTCACCTGGCCAAGTTGACAACTGAATCTAACTACCACAGTCATGCATGGACTGAACTATGACTACAAAAGGAAACTCCTGTGATGGAATCAAGTCTTCAGTCATTTAACAATCATTTATTTAGTAGAAATTATCTGTTGGAAATACTCTGAAAAATGCTGAAATAAACAGCATATAATCTTTGTTCCTTCCCAAGGTCCACTCTGTAAATAAAGGTCATGATAAATAGAAGGATAAGTGACAAGAGTGCACCACGGCTGGTAAGAAGAGCTCTTGTTTCTGTATTATGCAAACCTCACAATCCAGATTCCTCTTTAAAAATAAAATCTCTTTAAGCTTCAGTTTTCTTATCTGTTAAAACAATGATGAAACATCTAATTTGCCATGTTGCAACAAGTCCTGAAACATGTCTAATATATTGTGGGCCTTAATATATGTTGAGTATTACCTGTAACTAATAATGATTATTATAATAACAGAGGGATAAATGACCTTTCTTTGTAGGGGGAGGAAGGAGAGATTTCCTCAGCCTAGCATGAGCTATAAAGGCTTTATACAAAAGATGGCATTTGAACTCAACCTGGAATGAGATTTTTAATGCAGCATGCATAGGTCTCTACAGAGTTCATATTCTGGGCTTCAGAGAGTCTATGAAGCCTCTGAAGTCGTATTCCAAGTTGTATGTGTATATGCGTATGTAGTTTTGGAAAAGCAGTGGGTCCACAGATTTCAACATATTGTTAAAAGGATTATGACCCTCTCAAAAGGATAAGGATGACTACAATGATCTATAAGAATACTGCTTTAGGCAGAGCAAAAAGTTTATGAAAAAACACAAATATGAGGAAGCAAAGCTGCAACCTGTGTAGTCACACAGAGCCCCATGCTCAGAAAAGCCCTGAGCCTGGTTTAACGTTGGGCTGTCACGATCTTGAAATTCTTAGTAACTTTTTTAACAAAAGGCCCCACATTTTCATTTTGTACAGGGCCTTGAAAATTTTCTAGCTGCCCTTGGGAAGCAGCATGACATTTTCAGATAATTCTAGGTGGATGGCTGGCATAGGTGCTTGGAGAGGAATGGTGTGAGATGAGGTTAAAAAAAAAAAGGAAGGGTCCAATATTACTACTAAGAAATTTAGAAATTGTTTTATAGGTAGTGCCGATATTAAGGGATTTTAAAGGTTAAATGGCATAGTGGGTTTTTATTTTTGTTTTTTTCAAGCCTAAACTTTTCATTTCATAATCTTTATTTCTGATTCTCTCCTTGCTGTCATAATTTAAAATCTTCAGAGTTCACAAATACAGCATTTAGACTTCCTACATCTAGAGAAAGGGGCACCAGAGGTTAGAGAGGTCTGGACCCAGACTGTTTTCTGGTGATAGAGGGGGCAGAGATTTCTCTGCAAGTCTGTGCCAATTTTCAAACTTAACTGAAATGCCCTTAAACTTTCCATCATCTCCAAACTTTTTTCTATGGCATCTAATCTAATACAGAGAAATACTCAACTCTCATATACGCAACTCCACCGGGGGGAGAGGAAACAATCATATTTATTCAGTCTAACAATGGATTTCTAACTCAGTTTATTGGCAAGGATATGTGCAAAACTGTGATGTCCAAAGGGAGACAATCTTATTCTCATCACCAAAGACAAAGACTTCACTTTTGCTGATAATGCCAAGCCAGTGATGTAGGAAGAGAACCAGAGGCAGTGCAGTCCATCTGTGATGCTGGCTTGGGACAGTGGGTATCCCAGAATAAAATTCTACTGTCCTCACTGCATGAAAAAAAACAGTCTTTGTGAGGAGAGGTGGCAATACAGATGAAGCGTCCAGAGTGAGCTCAGTATGAGTTCAGAACTGTCTGTTGAACAAGGTCCCAAACCTTTGCTACCACTAACAGCTTGTGTGCCAGAGCTCAGGATGCTGACTGTAGACACGATGTCACTATGCATACTTGTAGAACTTGCTGATGAGTGTCTCATTCTCATCTAGTCCCCACAATTCAACAGCACCCAAATCTGAAGCCATTAGGATACCTCTGTCCCCAACCCAAGTGAGGTCAGCCACTCCGCCCTCCATCTGGACTCTGGCAGAACAGAAACCTTCCTTGGGGGAAGCCTTCTTTGGGGCTTAAAAAGCCAGAGAAGCAGCCCAGCAGCAGTCACTCAGGCTTCAATCCCTGAGCTGGAGCGCCTGGTCGGACCAGTACCCACAGTCTCCAACTGCTGCTCCATAGAGGTGGGTGCATTAGGGGAAGGGTCCACTCACTGACCGCCGAGGGTACTAGGTGAGGCAGTGTCTCCTTCCTCATCTCCACGGTTCCAACTCCAACCTCATGGCATGGTGTTTTACCTTTAAAAAGATCAGTCTGGTGGTTTATAGAGAATGAATTGGAGGAGTTAACTATTGTAGGAGGGAATCAATGAGGTGGCTACTATGTTAGTCCAGGTAAAGAAGTAAGAAGGCTTGGATGAAAAGGTAGAAACAGTAGGATCCAGTAGCCCATTGGATGTGGGGAATAAGGAAGGAAACTTCATGACTATTACTTTTTGGGTTGTTATGAATGACCGAAATAGATAAAACTGGAGGGGGAACAATTTTGAAATAAAGCTATTCAGTTTGGAAGCATGTTTGGCTATGTATGGGTTTTCTAGGTTGAAAAGTCTTCTAGGCAGTTGGAGCTTAAGAGAGAGATCTGAGATGGATGAGGGTTTTGAGATATCAGCAATAGTGGTGGCTGAAGCCATGATTGTGGAGAACATTACTAACAGAGAATCTTCAGAATAAGAATTTCAAAAACCCAAACCCAGAGTTCTGGGACACTAACTAGAAAAGATGAAAGAAGTAGAGACTGAGAGAGAATAGGCAATGAAGTAACTGAAGGGTTAAAGAAAAACCTGAGGTACATAAGGCTACATCAGTGAGAGGAACAGTTTTCAAAAGGGAGAGAGGGACTAGCCGGTCAGATTCTACAGAGAACTGAAAGAAGATAAGAGTAGAAAAAAGACCTGTGGGTCTAGCTATTAGATGAGTACTGGTGATTGTTCGCAAGCATGGTTTCAGGAAATGATGGAGGCAAAAGGCAACCGAGGAGTGAATGCTGGTGAAAGCAGTGAAGACAGTGAAGTTAGATTACTCTTTTTTGAAAAATCTGCAATATGACATTTATTGCATTGAGCAGTTTATTTTACATATCACAAAGAAGCAGTAATTTATTTTTCAACCAGGCTGGCTTAAAAGACTATGTCTAGTTTGCCATTTAAACATTTCTGGTCAATTATATAATTCTGAAAAATATAACAAAGATATATTTTGAGACAATGAAATGCATATTACAATAAGTCAAGAAAAATAGATATAAATATTACTCTTTTAAGAAATTTGGCTGTGATGGAAAGAAAGAGAGCACAGGTTCCCAGGGAGTGGTTATTGGTTTTTTAATTTGGGAAAGACTTGAGCAAGCCATAGAGGTAAAGGAACCAGTAAGAGTAGAAGAGGTTGACCATACAGAAGTGAAGGTACAGTTGATAAGGAAGGCCTCTAAGGACATCTTAACAAAATGGGACCTAGAGTGAGGGAGGAGAGATGAGCCTCCATGGGACTACTTCTTCTGAACCTGAAAATATGGAACTAAGCGCCAGAGTATGGATAACTTGTGGGTCAAGAAGAGGTGGGAGATCATTCAAGGCAACATTTTCTTTCCAAAAGCTGCAAGGTAACTGCTGCAGGGAAGATGAAAGAGGCAGGGCAGAAACTCGAATGTGTGAGTGTCCTAAGCAACTTAATGTGCTGGCATTAACTGAGAATTTAGTAGAGACTGAAAATAATCTTTAGAAGCATTCAACAGCCCTTTCGTATTATATGTCCCAAATCAGAAACTTGTAACTTTCCCCAATGCCCAAACAACCATGAACTTTTCTTTAGACTACTGCCATGGCCTCTCTTCTCTACAGTCTCTCCAGCCCCAGACCTGCCTCTAACCCCCAAAAGCAGACAAAGTGATTTTTCTAAAAGATCATATCATTTCCCTTCTCAAAATCATCCACTGGCTTCTAATCCAAGTAGAATAAAATCCGAAGTACTTAGAATAAAATTCGAAGGCCTGTATGATCTTGGCCCTCATCAACCTCTCCAGATTCATCTCCCTGCACTCTCTCCCTCATTTACTACTCCCCAGACACAAAAGGATCTTTGCCATCTCAGAATTTTTGTGGTTGCTGTTCCTCTTGTACAGATCACTCTTCCCCTGGATCTCTGCATGGCTGCTTCCTTCTCACTTGTCAAATCTTTATCCCAGTAGTTATTAAGATCTAGAATTATTCTGTGTCTGCATTTGTTCATTTAGAAGCTTATTGTTTGTCTTCCTCCAGTGGAATGTAAGTTCCTTGAGGGCAAGGACTCTTTCTGCTTTTTCATTGCCTAAAATAGTTTGGCACAAGGTAGGTGCTTGCTTACTTTTTTACCAAACTGGAGGTTGTATAGGAATTGAGAGGGCAGATGGTTAGGTCACTAAAGGAATTAAAAATGTTCAGGCAATGGATACATCCCAGAATATATTGAGCGGATAATCAAAAAGTATTAGCAAAGTTCCTTGAGGGATGGGATTTACCAGTAGGGAAATCCCAGATACCATGTCAAACATTAGGGACACCTAAATCAATAGGCCAAGCCCTTGATCTCGAGAGTTTCTCTTGTGAAGCTTATGTATATAGCAGAGAAGTTTAGCCTACCTTTAGGTATGCCTCATCTCTGGAGCACCTCTTTCCTTGCTCAGATGTGGCCTCTCTCTCCCTCTAAGCCTAACTCTTCAAGAGAAATCATTGCTCTCCTCTCTATGTGGGACATGACATCCAGGACTGAAAGTCTTCCTGGCAGTGTGGGAGATGACTCCTACTCATCCTAGTATTCATCTTTATAAGAGTGTTTAAGGTAAATGCATGAAAGTGGGCTGCCGAAGTGGAGTGGGGAAAGGATTTGTGGTCAAGAAGTGTGAAAGTTGGGAACTCTGTACTTTCTTCATGTTATTTCTGTAAACATACAATGCCTTTAATTAAAAAATATATACTTCTTTTTTTAAAAAACATGAAAATCCTCCATAAAGATACTGAATTCACCTAGGATTATGGAACTATTTGAATTGAAGAGAGACAGCCTGATTGATTGCTGGGATGGGAAGAGGAAGCATTTGTGAAGTTCAGTGGCTTTTTCCGAGGACAAAAGACATGAAAGGAGGATAAAGTGGTGGTTTGAAAGTAGCAGTAATAATTCTTACAAGCAACATGTTCACCTATTAATTGTGTAATTAAAAATGAATAAATGAATAGTACAGCAGTGGAGACTAGGAAAATATTGCAGACAAAATATAGTACATCTTACAAGTTGAGAATTAGGAAGAACTTTAAACATTGAGTCACAATGGCCTCAATTGATAATCAGAAAACAAATCTTCTCCAGAAAGGTAAATGACATGCCCAATTCACACTGACAGTTAATGACAAAGCCAGGTCAGGTCTTCTATTTGTCTTGCTGTGATTTTGAACTTTTTGAGAAACTCAGTATTTGTTTTAGAAATCAGTAGAGGTATTCAAGATTTCACTCCACTCTTTCTAAAAGATTACAGTGGTCTCTCTCTGGGAAATAATGGATGGAGTTTGTCCTCCCCTTGTCTTTATTCCACCCCAACATTAGAAAATGTTAGTAAATGATTTATAATTTTGTGCTTTGCATTGAAAACTTCTCTCTGTCAGAAATAAACAGTGTTTAAGTGCATTCTCTCTAGTTTCTTTGTTAAGGCTCAGGTTAGGAGTGTCAGAGCTAAATAAGATGAGGAAATAATTGCAGCATAAGCTTTTGAATCATTCTTTTTTTTTTTTTTTTCTCATGAGGAAAGTTAGGTTTGCACATTGTGGGTGGTCTATTTGTTTTTTAAAGAATCTAGACCTGATCTGGAGTAAGTAGAAAGAACGTCCCATCTGCCACTCAGTAAACAGGAACTGTGGGCTCTCCAGACATGTGGTTGTCCTCTCTTGCCTTCCTAGCTAAGCAGCAGATTATTTGTTTAAAGGATTCTTGGCCTCAGGCCTGAGGGCAGAGCTGCCAGACAGAAAGGCATTTTTCCCAGAAGCCCTTGGAAGGAGCACAATCCAAATTTGTCTCTAGAATAGTCAGGCAGCAAAATCCTCTCTGTCTACCTATATGCAATTTCATGTTACGGTGACATCAGTGAATTCATGAAGGTGGTAAATATTCTCTGAGAATGCTTATATTCTGGGAAAGCTCCATACTGACTGAATCATTCATCAATGCATTCATTCTTTCTTGCAGCAAGCAATTGTTAGGCACTTGTTTTATGTCCAGCCCTGTGTTAGACACCGGAGAACAAGGGCCTACAAAAGAAGGCAATAAAAATTGTGGCTCGGAAAAAAAAAAAAAGAACTGTGGCTTGATAAGCACTGAAACCCAGAGGTACCAGTCTCTCCAAGAACATCAACCACTTTCATTCCTGTAAATAGAAGAAAAGGTCAACAGCCTTTTCTAGCATGAAGAAGTTAAAAAGGATCATTGCCCAGAGATCCCTGACAACTGAGAGAATGATCAAATGAGAGGGAGGAGGTGTTATTGAGAAATTAGGATTTAACACATGATTATGACTACTGACTCATATAGATATTTCTTTGTAGTTTCTAGTGTATTAGAATAGTTGGAAGGAAATACTGAAATTGTTGAACTATAATCCAGTAGCCTTGATCTTTGTATTGTATAACTCTATAGCTTTTTTATCATGTAATAATGTGATTGTAAAAACCTTGTTAGTAACACCCCCTTTATCTAGTGTATGGGTAGATGAGTAATAAAATAAAGACAAAAAATAATAACAATACGGGTGAATAAGGGATATGGGGTGTTTGGGGTTTTCTTTTTCTTTCTTTTTTTTTTTTCCGCATGGGCAGGCACCGGGAATTGAATCCGGGTCTCTGGCATGGCAGGCGAGAACTCTGCCTGCTGAGCCACTGTGGCCCACCCAAGGGGTTTTGTTTTTCATTTCTATTTTTGGAGTATAGAAAATGTTCTAAAATTGATTGTGATGATTAATGCACAACTATATGATGACACTGTAAGCCACTGATTATATACTTTGGTTGGATTATATGGTATGTGAATATATCTCATATAAAATTTCATTAAACAAGAAAAAAATTGTGGCTCTGAGTGAGCTAGTTACTTTTCCTTTCTAAACCCGAGTTACCATCTAGTTACAGATTCTAATTTTAAAACCGCCAAACAATTCACAATCAATATTTGAACAAAAATAACTTTTACTAATTGCTTTGCACAAATTGGGTTTCTTTCAGCCCATTATCTCTTCCAACTTTCATATCTCCTCCAATAGAAAATGTCCTCTGTCATCCTTTCAGAGAAAGTTTGTAGGTTGTAAAGCTTCTTGGCCTTCTTGTAAAGCAGGTCTAATAATGTCTTTATTTTACTCCTAATATTGATGGTAGATTGAGAATAAAATTCTAAAATCAAAGATATTTACCTCAGCACTTGGATGATATTATTCCATTATCTTCTTGCAGACAATATGGCTAATAAATATCAGATTTTCATTCCTTTGTAGGTAACCTGCCTTTTTTTCTCTAATAGCTTCTCTTTATCTTTTTATCGCATGCGTAGGTATAGACTTTTTGCTTGTTTGTTTTTATTTTCAAGACTCAGTGGACTCTTTTACATGAGGACTCATGTTCAGGGAAATTCTCTGGTCTTTATTTCTTTAATTCCCACCCCTCTACATTTTCCTTCCGGTAGTCCTATTAAAGGAATGTTAGAACTTCAGTCTCTTTCCTCCATGATTCTTACCTTACATGTTATATTGCCCACCATTTTTTTCTTATGTTGTTGTCTAAGAGAATAATGCTTCAGTAAAATCTTCTTGGGCATTCATTCATTCTTCAGCCTTGTCCAGTCTTTTATTTAGCCTATTTACTGACTCTTAAATTTATATATTTCTATTTCAAAGATTTCAGTTGGTTCTCTTTCTAATAATTGTTTAAACTCATAAATTATTTTTGTTTATTGGATGTGATTCCAACCTCTCACATTCTGATGCTATTAAACATACCTGTTCTAAAGTCTTCTTCCCATTGTGTAAACTTTGTTTTCTTGGGTTCAGGGACTTTAATTTGTTGTATTTGTAGTTCCTCTTTAATAGCATTGGTCTCCCTCAAAAGTTTAATAATCTTTATTTATTGTGGGCATATCTTCTGCAGCAGAAGTCCTGCTCCTACACCAAGTTACCTTAAGATAGTGACTTCCTGCTGTAACCTCAGCAGTTTGCCTCTGTGATCTTAGAGTTTTCCTGCCACTACCTCAGTCTATTACTGTGACCTCCTTTTTTAATATTCTCGGCTGCTCAAGCAAATACAATGCAATGGGTTGGCTTAAACAATGGGAATTTATTAGTTCACAGTTTTGAGGCTAAAAGAAAGTTCAAATCAAGGCATCATCTAGGCAATGCTTTTGTCCCAAAGACTGGCATTCTGGAGCTGGCTGCCATTTATCTTTGGTCCTAGACTGCTTTGTCATATGGCAGTGAACATGGTAGCCTCTCCTGGCCTCTTTATTCTCTTCCAGGGCCCACTGAATTTCAGCTTCTCACTGGTCTCTGTGACTTTCTCTCCATCTGAATTTCGGGCTCATATGATAGGATTATGGCCTGTCCTGATTGAGGTGGGCCACACCTAAACTGAAGTAACTTCATCAAACGGTCCTACTCACAATGGGTTTACACCTATAGAAATGTATTAAGCTTAATAACATGTTTTTCTGGGGTACATATAACTCCAAACCAGACAGCAGATTTTTTTTTTTTAATGTAGAAATAATAGGAATGGATGGGGAAGGCAAGTGTGAGGGAAGAGTGTATGATATATGTCAGCTTTCATATTTGGCCAAATAAATGGTTATGCCATCTTCTGAGTAAAAAATACACAGAAGAAAAAGCAAGTTTAGGGAATAAATGAATTCAGCTTTTGACATATCAAGCTTGGGTTTAAGGTGCTATGGGGCGAACTGCTGTGTGGTGTGTTGTGGGAACACAAGCTCAGGCACAACCGAAACACTGAGCAAATGACTGCTTTATTACTTACACAACACAATGGGTCTAAAAGTGGGTGGGGAGTGGGGGAGATGCTATCATGACCAGTCTCCTTGAGAAGGCAACTGCTCTGGTCAGGATTGGTGGATGGCAGCTCCATAGGCCCCACTTTCTGTCAGAGAGGAGAGACAAATCTATGCTGCCTAAGGGCAGGGTATTTATACAACCCAGGGGGAGGGGGCCCTGCAAGTGTTCTGCCCTCATAAGCAGCTGGAACTGCTTGTTCCCAGTTTCTGGTTTAAGGTATGGTCAGCCTGTACTATTAGACCTAACATCTCACCCAGGCTTTGGAATGGAAACATTGAAACATCTGCACACAATAAAAAAGGTGTCTGTGGGGAGGAGGTGGGAGCAAATAGGGGAGGGTTGGGAGATGACCACTAGATGTGTCCCTGACTTTGCTAGCAGGTACCTGTAGGAGATCCATCTTTAAATGTCTCTTAGGTGTTGTATATAAGAGCCTGCTGCTCTAAACTAGAGATCAGGTCTTGGGAACCATTTGTAAACAGATAATAATTGAAATCAATATGGAGTCAATCAACCAGGGGAAATGTATAGAGTGAGAAGAGAAGGGGACACGGGAGAGAAACCTGGGTGATTTAAGAAAGAGAAGGCAGAAAATGATGGCTAGAAAACCAGGAAAGAGATAATGAAGAATTCAAGGAAGGAGGGAATTCCAAGGAGGGAGGGATCAACAGTTTCAGTGATGCAAACATAACAAATCAGAGAAGGACTGAAAATTATGTATTACATTTGGCAACTAAAAGGCATTGTATTGCAATTTGGGAGTAAATCCAAATTTCAGTGGATTGGGTAGGAAATGGAAGGGAAAAGCAGAGAAAACAAATGGGAGGGAGTACTCTTTCCAGAGACTTGCCAATTAAGAGAAGAAAGAGAGAGGATGATAGTTAGAGGGAAAGGACAGCGTCAAAAGACTTATGTTAGGAGAGATCTGAATATAGTTATAGGCTTATGGGAAGGAACATTTTGAAGATGTAGGTGATAAGAAGAAGAATAATGGAGCAAGGTCACTGAGAAGGTTGTAGGGAATGGAATAATGAGCAGAGGTATAGGAATTACTTTTAGGAAGAGGGAAGAATATCACTTCAACTGAGAGGAGGTAAAAAAAAAAATCAGTGATGGTGAAAATCCATTGAAGGATTTTCCTTACTTCCCATTATCTTCCAACCATTTCTCGTCCCTCCTTCAAAAGCCCCAGCTTAAATATAGAATTGCCATATAACCAGGCAATACCATTGTTAGGTATCTATTTGGAGGACATGAGGGCAAGGACACAACGGACATTTGCACACCAGTGTTTATAGCAGCATTATTTACAATTGCAAAGAGATGAAAACAGCCAAACTGTCCATCAAAAGACAGGTGGCTAAACAAACTGTGGTATATACATACGATGGACTATTATGCAGCTGTAAGACAGAATAAAGTTATGAAGTATGTAACAACATGGATGGACCTTAAGGACATTATGCTGAGTGAGATAAGCCAGAAACAAAAGGACAAATACTGTATGATCTAACTGATATGAATTGACATTAGTGAATAAACTTGCAGAATTTCATTGGTAACAAAGACCATCAGGAGATAGAAATAGGGTAAGATATTGGGTAATTAGAGCTGAAGGGATACAGATTGTGCAACAGGACTGATTGTAAAAACTCAGAAATGGGTAGCACAATACTACCTAACTGTAATACAATAATGTTAAAACACTGAATGAAGCTGAATTTGAGAATGATAGAGGGAGGAGGGCTGGGGGCACAAATGAAATCAGAAAGATAGACAATAAAGGCTGAGATGGTATAATCTAGGAATACCTAGAGTGTATAATGATAGTGACTAAATGTACAAATTTTAAAAATGTTCTTGCATGAGGAAGAACATAGGAATGTCATTATTGCAGAGTGTTGAAAATAGATAGTAATTAATATTTTAAAATTTTAACTTATGTGTGAGACTAAACAAAAAATGCTTATTTGGTACAAAATTTATATTTTGATTAGTGCATTTCCTAATATAACTTATATAAGCAGCTTAATTGAACACTGTAAGTACATGGAACCTTGAGTAGGGCATGAGATTTTGTTGGTTTGTCCAGAGTGATGCCCCAATGAATCCCAGAGTGATTTGAACAGTGAATAAAAAAGTATTTGCAAAGTCCCCTTGGGGGAATGGTGAGAAAAGGGGGAAATTCAACTTCCCCAGGTTGAATTATTGATATTCTCACAAGCAGTGGGGACAACCAAACCAAAAGGCTGAGCCCCCAATCTTGGGGGCTTCATTCATATGAAACTTAACCCCACAAAGTATAAGTCAATTTTAGGCCTACTTAAAATTAGGCCTAAGAGTCACCCCCAAAAGAACCTCTTTTGTTGCTCAGATGTGGCCTCTGTCTCCAACCAAAACAACAGGCAAACTCACTGCCCTCCGCCTGTCTACATGGGACATGACTCTCAGGGGTGTGGACCTTCCTGGCAACGTGGGACAGAAATCCCAGAATGAGCTGAGACTTAGCAACAAGGGATTGAGAAAACCTTCTGGACCAAAAGGGGGAAGAGTGAAATGAGACAAAGTGTCAATGGCTGAGAGATTCCAAACAGAGCCGAGAGGTTATCCTGGGGTTTATTCTTATACATTAAGTAGATATCACCTTGTTATTCAAGATGTAGGGGAGACAGACTTCCTGGCCAAGATGGCTGCTTAGCAATGTGCGCATTTTAGTTCATCCTCCAGAACAACTAGCAAATAACCAGAAACAGGACAGAACAGCTCCTGGGGCCACGTCAGTGACTGGACACACAGCGTACCCCAGTCTGGACCAGCTGGACAGGCTGCGAGCCCCCCCAGAATCGTAAGTTCCCCAAGCTGTGGTGGCTGGCGCCCCTCCCCCATGGCTGCTTCCCAGAAGGGAAAGGAAACAGACTTTACCAGCAGCTGGGGCTGGCCCATCAAACGCCAATTGTGGAATTAATTAACAAATTCTGACTACTAAAAATAGGCCCCCAGCTCAGGTGAACCTGATCAAAGCGGAGGTCGCTCATTTTTGCCCTGGGGCCAAGGGGGCAGGGCTGACGGAAAAAGGAAAAAAAAGAGAAGGAAACAGAGGTTTTTGTGGCTGTGTTTCCACAAAGGCTTGACTGTCTTTGGATACAGCGGCAGGGCTCCTCAGGCTGCAACTGCCCCGGGCATAGGCAGAAACAAACTCGTTTTGAGGGCTTGTCTAAAACCTGTGCCTTCCCCAGGGGAGGGGTGAAGCCCAACTCAGGTGGAATCCCTCTCAAGGAATTCAGACACCAGGGCTTGGTAATTTGAAGCCATTAAAACCAGCCTACAACCTCTCCTCTGTCTCCACCACACCCCCAGCCAAAGTTAAAGATACCGCATCATCTTATGCTGGCGGGACCTGCAGGCAGACAAGCACCACATACAGGGCAGGATAAGAAAAACAGAGCCCAGAGACTTCACAGGAAAGTCTTTCAACCTGCTGGGTCTCACCCTCAGGGAAAACCAACACAGGTGAATCTTTCCTCCTGATAGCAGGCCAGTTTGGTCTGGGAAAATCCAACTGGGGTCTATAATACCTATGTAGACCCTCTTCAGGGTGGGGGAAAAAAGGCACCATACAAGCAAGGCAAAAAACAAGAAAACAAGAACTGAAAAATTCTTCTCTGTTAAACAAAACCTAAGCTAGAGGTCCAGAAAAAGCTGAACTGAATGCCAAAGAACAAATAGACAACAAATTCATACAGCAAGAAAACCCTAGGTAAAAGAAGTGCAAGCAATCTCCAGAATAAACTAATTAAGGTAATTAAATGCCTAGACACCAGCAAAAAATAACAAATCACACTAGGAAAATTGAAGATATGGCCCAGTCAAAGGAACAAACCAACAATTCAAATGACATACAGGAGCTGAAACATTTAATTCAGAATATATGAACAGACATGGACTCATCAAAAACCAAATCAATGAATTGAGGGAGGATATAAAGAAGCAAGGAATGAACAAAAAGAAGAAATCGAAAGTCTGAAAAAACAAATCATAAAACTTTTGGGAACGAAAGCCACAGTAAAAGAGATGAAAAAAAAACAATGGAAACCTACAATGGTAGATTTTGAGAGACAGAACATAGGATTTCTGAACTGGAGGATGGACCATCTGAAATCCAGCAAGAAAAAGAAACTATAGGGAAAAAAAATGGAAAAATATGAGCAGGGACTCAGGGAATTGAAGGACAATATGAAGCGCATCAATATACGTGTTGTGGGTGTCCCAGAAGGAGAAGAGAAGGGAAAAGGAGGAGAAAAACTAATGGAGGAAATTATCACTGAGAATTTCCCAACTCTTATGAAGGACTTAAAATTACAGATCCAAGAAGTGCAGTGTACCCCAAAGAGAATAGATCCAAATAGATGTACTCCAAGACATTTACTAATCAGAATGTCAGAGGTCAAAGAGAAAGAGAGAATCTTGAAAGCAGCAAGAGAAAAGCAATCAATCACATACAAGGGAAGCCCAATAAGACTATGCGTAGATTTCTCAACAGAAACCATGGAGGCGAGAAGACAGTGGGATGATATATTTAAATTATTAAAAGAGAAAAACTGCCAACCAAGAATTCTATATCCAGCAAAATTGTCCTTCAAAAATGAGGGAGAAATTAAAACATTTTCAGACAAAAAAATCACTGAGAGAATTCGTGACCAAGAGACCAGCTCTGCAAGAAATACTAAAGGGAGCACTAGAGACAGATACAAAGGCAGAAGAGAGAGGTGTGGAGAAGAGTGTAGAAAGGAAGACCATGAGTAAAGGTAAAAAGAAGGAAAATTAGAAGGACATATAAAAGCCAAAAGGCAAAAAACCCAGGCAGTAAGAACACTGATGTTGATGGATTAAGCTTCCCAATCGGGGGACATGGACTGGTAAATGGATTAGGGAACGGGACCCATCTATATGCTGTCTCTACTCAAAGGACATGAGGGCAAGGACACAAATGGACATTTGCATACCAGTGTTTATAGCAGCATTATTTACAATTACCAAGAGATGGAAACAGCCAAAATGTCCATCAACAGACGGGTGGCTAAACAAACTGTGGTATATACATACGATGGAATATTATGCAGCTGTAAGACAGAATACAGTTATGAAGTATGTAACAACATGGATGGACCTTAAGGACATTATGCTGAGTGAGATTAGCCAGAAACAAAAGGACAAATACTGTATGGTCTCACTGATATGAACTGACATTAGTGAATAAACTTGGAGAATTTCGTTGGTAACAGAGACAATCAGGAGATAGAAATAGGGCAAGATATTGGGTAATTGGAGCTGAAGGGATACAGATTGTGCAACAGGATGGAATGTAAAAACTCAGAAATGGACAGCACAATGCTACCTAACTGTAATACAATTATGTTAAAACACTGAATGAAACTGAATGTGAGAATGATAGAGGGAGGAGGGCTGAGGGCACAAATGAAATCAGAAAGAAAGATGACAAAGATTGGGTTGGTATAATCTAGGATTGCCTAGAGTTCATAATGACAGTGACTAAATGTACAAATTTTAAAAATGTTTTTGCATGAGGAAGAACAAAGGAATGTCATTACTGCAGGGTGCTGAAAATAGATGGTAATTAATATTTTAAAATTTCAACTTATGTGTGAGACTAAAGCAAAAAATGTTTATTTGGTACAAAATTTATATTTTGACTAGTGCATTTCCTAATATAACTTATGTAGATAGCTTGGT